>JAOWBP010051976.1:0-14114 GCA_028571105.1 Tragopan temminckii | reverse complement strand
AAAAAGAAATGTGGTTTGTTGTTTTTTATCCACCTTTCCAGATGCTGATTTATGTTACTCCTACTCCCACTAGCTTGAGTTTACGAAACAAATAATATGACTGCTGGAGAAACTTAAACACATGGAGCAGTCATATTCTCGTCTTTTGGCTACTCCAACTTCCTCCATCTAATTTATGTTACTGAAGTTGTCAAGAAGAGAGTGCTCTCTTGGCAAATAAGAATGAATGCAAAGGAGCAATCAACAACATATATAGCACACAAATCTCCGTACCTAGCCTCCCAGGGACTGGAAACAAGTTCAGATTTAGATAGAATATCCCCAGGGATTTTACACCTATAAATATAACAAACTCTGTAAAAACACAAAGTGTGAAGCAAGCACTTCATCAAAAGTTTATTTTGGTTTTCAACAAATAGGAGAATTAAAACTCCTGCTGCTCACACAAGCTTGTGTGTCTGGGTATTTCTTGATAGATAAAATTACTCATGGCATATTAGAGCCTGCCAGTATGTTTAACAAGAAAAAAAAAAAAAGAAAGACGTATCACTCCTACAGGAGATCTAAACAACTTCATTACAGAAGCTGTGAGGGAGTCACAATACATTAGGAAGGACAAATGTAGTCTGCAGTGTGGTTTTGGTTCTTTCTACACCACTGATGTACCAGAGGAAAGCACTAATTACACTTACTTGTATTGAATTTTTTTTTCTTCAGGATGGATTACCTTGTCCTCCCCTGAATCTAATGATTTAAATTAGAATGAAATCACCACCTGATGGAGGTTAGAAGTTACCCTTGAAAGAAAGACATCAAACACGGCATTATAAAAAATCCCTTTTCCCTATTAACTGTCCTTCCAGAACTGTCGGAGTAAGTTGGGAGTGATGAGATCTAGCAAATAGCACAGTGACAGAATGTACCACACATTGCAGGAAATGCCAGATACATTTCCTATGGCTAGATAAGTTCAGTGATCTGGATCTGGATCAAATGTGATCCTGTTTACATCAACGTAAATCCAAACTAAATTCCACTGAAGCCAAGGTATTAGTTAGATCAGAATCTCGCTCACTCTATTTTATATTATTACATTCTTAGGCATACTCTTATCTGTCTCCTTTTCCCCTTACAGACACTCCAGTTGTGCTGCCCAGACTATGAGGATCATCTAAATGAAACTCAGATGTTACGGTCCGAATTTCACCCAAACGTTTCTGCATCAAACTCAGTGATTTACAGTTTAGGTGGAAAAGATCAAACATTTGTGCTGATTATTTTTTTTTCTTTTTTCATTAGCGCTATCTGCATGAGAACTCAATAATTAACAGACAATTGCCATGGTAACGTATTAAGACCAAACCTGATCATCATTAAATCAGTGGCAAAATTTCTATTAGCAACTTGCTCTTCACAGCCAGTCCCTCCCTCCACTCACACAGATCTGTAGGTGCTGGCCAGTCCTGCACTTTTTGCCTGCCCTGGTTTTTGGGAGGCCAAGCTGAGTTATGGACCATAAGGAGAATTACATTTTAGTCAGATCCTTGGTTTCACAATTTACAGGCTATTACAGCAACTACAACTCTTCTTTTTCACTCTCTCTTCTTCATATTCTCCCTTCAGGTATTCCATCCTATTCCATCCATGGCATTACTCAGCCAAATCACTCCCAGTTCCTATGCCCTTACTTTGTTTTCTTTGCATGCACCACTGCAGACCTCATCAGATCAAGGGGGCACTGAAAAAGCTTATCTAGATATTGCACAGAACATATAGAAAGTCACAAGAAAGAGATCTGATAGTAAATAGCACAGGAATCCATATATGCTATGGAATTAAATTAGTGTAATTCTGAGATGCCAAAGTTGGTGAATCTGATACACACTTAGGAAGGTGGTAAGCGCATAGGCTAACCTCAGGTTGATGTGGAGCTAATTGCATTGCTTTCTTTTTGCAGTGTTGTGTAACTCATTACCATTTGAATAATACAATATTGCCATACGAGATGAAGCAAAATGCGATAAAGCACAGGCACCAAAGACCAGGAGCAGCTGTGACCTTACAGCACAAGTGCTACTCGCCTCGACTGACCCCATGCGTATTTTCTGATTTATTTTTCATAAATTTCTATTTTCTGCATCCCCCAGTAGCTTAAACATTATATAATCAGTGCTTTGAAAGCTGGGAGAATTACAGGCTCCCAACATTTCTTTCCTTGTAGATTATTTTCTTCATCTGCGTGATCTTAGTGACATGCGTAAAACTCATGCCCCAGATTTTAATGATGGTGACCTTTGGGAGTAACAGTTGAGTCAATACCATATTAAACATGAGCCTGGTACTGTACTGTGTTTCTGCTGCTATAGCCTAGTGAGAGGGTGACAACTGCAATTACCAGTTCTTTCTATGAGGACTCTTAATCTGCGGGCATGCAAGGAATTTTGGTGTGCTATAACTTTGTGTCGCTATCACAGGTGGAAGCATTCCACTTTCCACCAGTTTCAGAAATCAGCTGTATCTGATGTAGAAAACAAAAGTAAATAATACATATTCAGCATCCAATTAGTAGTTAAACGAATGAAAATACACTGCATTATATATACTGTCTAGATGGCCATCCCTGCCCACCTCAATTCCCACCTTCACCTTGTCTACTGCTGGTGGCCCTAAGGCTGAGACATCACAGCACTGGGACTGCTCTTCTAAGCTCCCATTCCTCCTGTCTCAGTGAGAGGAACCTGTTTGTGCAGGAATTGCAGAGAATGACATTTAGATTTCCATCCACACAAAGCCAAAATGTTTGAGAATTCATCAAGGTTTCAGAAATTCCAGCATGAGGAATTTCAAATGAGGATTGCTATGTGTACCAGCAACTTTAGCACATGGAAAACCATCATCTGCAGTGCTAAATATTGTAATCAACTTTTGATCCAGTACTCCAAGTCTCTAATGACAATGAAGGAATTATTTTTAGCAACCACTGAAAGACATTTTAAAAGGTAGACCCTTGAGCAACACTGCTTATAAAAAGAAATCCAAATGGGTACAGCTTGCACACACAAGGGAAAGTGCAGCTGAAAAGGAATTTGACAAGTGCTGCTGCAAGGTATTTCTCAGAGACGTTAAATGTCTCCATTCCTGCAGAGTTTGGGTTTTGTTTCAACATCCTTTTGCTATTCAGTGTCAACGCGCAGACTAATTGTATGTTACCATGGCAGTTTTCACTGCGAAGTTATTTCACATACTGCTCCATATTTTATACTAACTTGTACAGTTATTACTAGGTCTGACCAGAGGACAGCTTGATGGTATAATGAATTCTGTAGGAGAGAGAATCTGAGCTGAGGTGCACTGAACATTAGCCTACAATAAATCTGCTAACTTCAGCAGGCTTGTGCTGGTGTAGATCATATGTAAGTTGGATCCACACGGTGTTTTCATAAAGCTACTCACAACTGGAGGGGAGCAGACCTGCTCCTTGAATGTGGCAGAATCTGCACTGGGAACAGCCCTATTGCCTTCCTCACCTGGTTGCTGGTGAAGAAATGAGCTCATGCAGAGAGCTTGGACACTGCTGATAACAGAATTACAGAGTGGCTTAGATCTGATGGGACTTTAAAGCACGTCCATTTCCAACCTGTGCCATGGGCTGGCTGTCACCCACCAGCTCAGGCTGCCCTGACCCAATTGCAACACCTTGCACTTGGCCTTTCTGAATATCAGTAGGTTCTGGTGAGCCCACTTCTCAAGCTTGTCCAGGTTCTTGTGGATGGCACCTGATGGGACCACGTGGTGATCCCACGCAGCAAACAAGAGGCTCAGCCACCCTGGTGATGCCGGACTGGACTTATTCAGTATCTCAAATGCATGGTTTTTAACATATCTCTTCCTTAAGAAAATTAAGTAAAATGATTAGATTTGTTTTGTCACTGTATGCTTTCTGCTCATCATAGTTACTACTACACCAAAATACCTTGCAGACAACTGAAACAACTGTTCTGAATATCCTCTGAGCCTCTCTTATCCAACCATACACAAGCAACAGATTTTTCTCCTGATTTGCTACATTTGCAAGTCACAAAAAAATAAAATATCAAAACCAAGGCCCTACAGAACTTCTAATTGAATTTTAAGCACAAGTTGGGATTACTAATAGGAAAGCCAAAGAAAAACAGCCACAGTGATGCTAATATAGTCAAATGATTATTTGAGTGTGAGCCACTTACAGAGTAGCTCACTATTTTAAGCCAGCTCTCTTGGCTCATTCTAGAGATAGTGGAGATCCAAATGTCACTAGACACAAAGCTGGCAAGCATCCTGAAGCCACCAGGAGGACAGGGGTGGCTGCAAGGAATGTGGCATGGCACTGGTAGGCTTGATGGGAATAAGGTAAGGACAGGGTCTTAGTGGTGCTTTGGAGCTTGTAAGCAAGAACAAGACAAGAACAAGTTAAGGAAGAGCTGGTGATAAACAGCATCGGACATGAAGTGCTGAGAAAGGAATTGTCTGTGGGCAGAAAAGCCCAAACAAAAGGCGGCTAGAAGGGAACAAGAGAGGAAAAGAAAGCAAAGCAAAGCAGCATGGACTGGATAGTTCATTTGGTCATAGGCACTGAGGAGTTCCTTGCAATATTCTTGATAGCTGTGCACCTGTAACCTCAGACAGCCATCAGCACTAACATCTGCACTGCCAGATTCTTACCCTTTGGGAAGATAAATCACCTATTTAGAAGAGGAGCACTTTGAATAATAGCATAAATAGTGCTGTAACTCAAGGTCTTATTTCTCAGCCGTATTTCATCAACTCTTCCTTGAGTATCATCTCTCCTATTTGAAAACACAGCTCACATTCCAAATCTCTGAGAACAGGAGCGTGGGTCAGCTCTGGAAACCAAACTTTCCTGCATCAAAATCGTTTTGATAGAATTGGCCTCGGGAATAAAACAGGGAAAAAAGCGTTCTTATAAAACATTTTAAATAACATTTCCAAACCTGAAATGTCATTTTCATAATTCTCATTCAATGCTTACTCAGTCTATAGAGTCTTAAGCGTAGCCTCCTTTCTCCCACACTCATTTCAGAACTATGAGACTGGCAACAGCTGGGTTTGAATTTTAGAAAGCTTTGATTCTTTACACAATCTGCTTTCTTACCATGCAAATTCATTAGTATTGGTATTTGCAGGGATCCTTTCACCAAAAGAATTCTTGGAAATACCAAAAGACTGCTACTTTTACTACTTTCTTGTAATCTATGCAGTATCTCAAGACTGGATGTGTGGCTATTAAGTACAGTTCACTCACAGAGAACTCCAAATAGAGAATAATCTCCTACATACTCGTTTCTGCAAGTCTGCAGGAGTAGGTCTAAGGTTCATTAGATGCCCTGGAGTTTACAACCTTGCCCTTTGTTTCCCTTGCCTGTATAAACATTTGATAAAGAAAAGATGAAGACGTTAATCCTGAATTTGTATCTCAAGACATGCAAGGGTGAAAGAGAGAGAAAGACAAAGATCTGGCTAGATTTTCTTACAAGGTTATAGGAAAAATAATCCAAAGATACTAATCAGGGGAATTATCTCTCCTCTTATCTAAACAGCTACTTCAATGCAAAGTCAAGAAATAATTGGCCTTTCAGGAAGACTTACGTCTGCACAAAAAGAGAGATATATAGACTGCTCAGCTGAAAAGAAAACAACCAGCGCACCACGGGGCAAGCTTCAGAAATGTAGGGAATGTGGGGACAAATCATGGATAAGATCAAATGGCTCCATAGATTCCTCCAGCGATTCGCTGGTCAGAAAAGGGTCCGAGCTGAGGAGCGAGCAGCACAAGTCCTCATCTCACACCTGCTGATGGGGATCATCCTCTCGGTTTAAGGCAAGCTATTCAACCTGTATAAATCTTTCTGTCTGTACAATAGGTTAATAATATTTACCGACACACGTCTTTGGGATTAAGACATTATTATTTTTAAAGCACTTTGAAGATGAATCATGCTATGCAGTTGCAAAATATTATTATTACTAAAAATGTGACATATTGTTTGAGTTAAAGAAAATAGTATGTCTTTATCTTAAGGAGCTTGTCAGTGTGTAATGAACTGAAATTGTGATTGCTTAATATAGTTACTACAATTTCTAGTCTGAATGTTCTGTATTTATTGTTTGCATTGCACTGACGTATATTAAATTAACAAGATTATACTGTATGATTGCTCTCCCCTTGAGACCCTTAGGAAATGAGGCTGTCCTAGTGAGCACAATGTTTAAATAAATATTATTTTACGTATTAAATGTGGACTACAGTGTTTCTGCGTCTTTGGATGTGTTTTTAATGCTATCTAATTTTGCATTATATTTAAAGGAAACTTCATTGCTTTGAACATTGAAAACAGAAGGATACAGAGTATACAAAAACGGACTGCAGGCAGCAATCCTGCAACAGGAGCTGAAGGGACCAATTGTTCTACTTGATCTTTTCTTCCCTGAAGGTCTATTCTGTGCTGCACCATTCCTACCTTATAAGAAAACAATATGCAGTGGGAAGAACACTGTCCCCGCTCCTGTGTGCATTCGCAAAAGCATTTCCTGTTCTTTCGACAGCGCTGAAAGAAGCACATGTTAAAAACCCATCGCCCAGTCCAGCGATTCAGGAAAAGGATAAGGAAAAGGTTTTTTATGTAAGGGTGGTGAGGCACTGGCACAGGTTGCCCAGAGTGGCGGTGCATGCCGCATACCTGAAGACATTCAAGGTCTGGGGCTCTGAACTGTGGGTTTCCCTGTTCATTGCAGAGGAGTTGGACTAGATGGCCTTTAAAGGTGCCTTCTGACTCACATGGTGTTATGGTTCATACATGGTGTATGCTTGGGCACACACAGCCTTTATGCAGGTCACACCAAACCACCCAGCCTTGGGACCGTGCAAAGTCCCATTGCAGGGCTGGACAAACCCAGGCTGGAAGCACTGCAGAGCTGTATGGACACACTGATGGCAGCTGCAGCTCCCTGAATACAGCGCAGCCAGGACTGAGTTTAACGCACTCAGAGTCAAATGCTCTATTTCCTGGCTTAAACAACACTGTTACCATACTTCTGAATTTGTGAAATCATTACTCGAAGCGTTGGTGGTTTCCATGCATGTTCTAGGGTATATTCCACAGCTTTTTACTTTTATTGAATAGAATTCACTTACGCAGTTACTCCCAAATGAGTACCACGTACGCTGTGCTCAAAGCAGAGGTTAGAGAAGCCAGTACTTGGAACATAAATACAGAAGCCTTGCACCTCCACTCTTCTGTAAACTCAAAGCTCTGTTTTGCTCTTGTTTTAGAAGCTTTTAAGGCTGCAAATAAATCTAGACCACCCTGACACAGCTCCCAATGCACAAGCCATTCATCTAGAGTAAATTCAGCTGTCATTTAAAGCTGAAATAGATTGGACAAAGAAGCAGCAATCAAGCCATTTCCATGCGAGGCAGGTAATTACAGAATCTGTTAAATTATAGTGATTAGATGCTGCTAAGGAGAAGCCCCAAGAAATCTCAAGTAACTTTTGAAGGGGGAAAAAAGTTTAATTAAACAGCTGCAGGCCTCTTGCAATTGATTTGATTTTTCCTTCTCCCCTCCCCTCCCCTTATAAAAAGCAAGCAGGTTAACAAGAGACAAAAGGCAGATAAGGGAGTGTAAGTGGATCAAGGAGAGCCTTGGGAAATCTTCAAACAATAGGTCTGAATGTGGCATTAAATGGTTCATTTGGTGGAAAGTGATTAAATGGGAGAGGACTTTCTTTATCATGGAAATTGGTTCTCTGTACTGTTGGACCTATGCTAATGATCTGAAACTCGGAGAAAAGGATGACTGTTGTAATGGTTTATAATACACTGCTTCGAGTTGGGCTACGAGGAATATTTGCATGAGTACAGTCAGGCAAGGAAGCTGAACAGCAAGAGATTTGGTTGGGCAGGAATTATATTCATTGGTGTCAAAAGTTCACAACTGAGAAAGTGCTGGTTGGTTATACATCACCATGGAGCAAAAAGTGCCATTTCTGAGTCTTAATACTATGAAAACAAAGACCCTTCGTGGGATCTGATTTTACTGAGAAATCTCCATTTCCAAGTCTAATTGAAGCTAGCTTTGGGATGGGGAAAAACTACACCTCAATCACTGGGGGAACTGCAAACCTGTATTAAAACCATTTAGATCCTTTAGAGCCCTAATTTATATTGCATGATGTAAAAGTTGTATCCACAGTGATATCCCACGGAATTAAAGGCAGAAAGGCCCACTTGCTTGGCACATCAGCTAAAAGTTTCAGAGAAATTGGAGGTCCTGATTTCAATTCATTTACTAATTCTCCTGCCGTTATGAGTAGCTTTAACTTAAGCTCTCACCATATCACTTCAAATGACCTCTTGACAAATGCATGCCCAACCTGTGGAGGAAGGTTGAACCTTTAAAATCACACCGACATACGAAAAGTCTCGAAGAAAAGGCCTCTTCGTGTAGCTGCATGACCAGAATCTTGGATGGAGCACAAAACAGCAACACATTGAAACCCTTGAAAAAGTCGGAAAGCATCATTAAAAGGTCATCCCTCTCTGCCTCAGCTTCCTAGACGCCACTGGAGGAATAACAAATGGTTACGGTTTCATTTTACAGTGCAGCAAGGAGGATTTGACAATCCGCAGGGCCTCATCTGCTGTTTCTTAAGCAAACATCTAATGTAATTTTAAATTTCACTTCATCATTGTGATAGCTTCAAGCAAACCTCTACTGCGTGCTAACCCTCCCTCTTCATGGCACACAGTCACTGCTACAGGCCTGGCAGGAAGAGCTCTCTCTGAACTGCAGCTCCCCTATGGCTGTGATCAGTGACATGAGGTCCACTCGTAGGGACAGAGCTCCTCATTCTTTTTCCTTTGCCTCTACATCATGAGATGCTTCGTAGTTTGTGTGTACAAAGTGCTGGAGCTGACTATTGTCACAGTGGTAAATTATAAGGCTTAATGGGGCACGAAGCCAAGTTTATAAATATATTTAGGCGTGTGAAAGTGCAAGAGATAAATGATGAGATAAACACTTCCCACAGCATTTGAGATGTATTTTCTAGAAAGCCCAAGGCCCACGTTAGGCTCCATTTTCAGAAGTGGTCCATGCATTTTAGAACATAAGTGCTCCCTAAAGTTACCGTGACTTAAACTCATCTATCACTCCGGCATTTCTGAAAAGCACACCTTGAGCAAAATGTATAAAGCTTTCTCTGAGTGCCAGGACAGTGGGGCCACTCGCCTGCTGGGCACTTCTTATAAATCCCCTAGGAATCTCTCTGAATTTTTATGTGTGTCAATAAATCTCCCCTAGATGTCCTTTAAAAGCAATAGGACAACTCATAAAAGGTAACTGTGTGAGTATGGCTAAATCCCTGATAATCAAATTTCCTGGTGGTTATTGATACAGACCCACTGCTAAGGTTGGTGTAACACCAGCCTGTATGCAGCTAACTGCAGCCTGGAAGTGTTAGAGCACAGGACACAGTCATCTTGGAGGTGATCTGCAGAACTGAGAAGAGCTCTGCTAAAGCAAACAAACCTGGGCAGCCTGACGGCTCCAGCCATCACCACGACCTCCTGATACTCAATGCACAGTGAGCAAGTCCGTCAGTACCAAGTATTGGTGCCAAAGGTGATGTACCATCCTGAGCTGGAGAAGCACAGGCATGAAAAGGATAGAACTTCCCTAGTCAACTGTGCTAAAGAGAAAGTTCAGAAATGCAGAGGTCGAGAAAACCCCCCTTAGATGAGCTGCAGGTTGAAACTGCAGAGTGATGTTTGCTCAACAATGACATGCAATGTGCCAGCCTCCTCACTTTAACTCATTTAAATGGGTCAGATAAGCGAGCATGTTGGACAAAGACAGCACATCTGAGAGATGGGATGGCATCCAGAGACCCAGGCAGGCTGAGCAGTGGGCCAAGAAGAACCTCATTAGGTTCAACAAGGCCAAGTGCAATGTTTGCACCTGGATTGCTGCAACTTCTACTATCAATACAAGATGGGGAATGTAAGGATGGAGCACAGTCCTGCTGGAAAGGACCTGGGGGCACTGGTGGATGGCAGCTGGATGTGAGCCTGCGCTGCGCCCTCACAACACAGGAAGCCAACCATATGCTGGGCTGCACCAAAAGAAGCATGGCCAGCAGGGCGAGGGAGGTGATCCTGCCCCTCTTGTTCATTCACACTGAACTGCTCACTGGCACAACACAGAGCTCCTGTAAATCAGAAAGATGAAATCTTGCCTTCTTGGTACAACAGTTGCTGCTGCTGAAGATTAGTTACAGCAAAGGTTAACCAATGATACAGTAGATAATGTGGTAGGGTGGGACTTCAACTAAACTCCTCTGGGTTCGTGGCAGTTTCCAGCCCTCGAACAACATGACTTGGACATGTTATCCTACACAAAGGAGAATAAAAATGGAATATAACGAATAACTTCTTCATCACACTGTCAATCAGATGCAGTGATACCCTCATCAGTGAAATGCTCATTGACTTTTACCAAGTATGGACGGACAGAGACAAAAACACAATAGTAACTGTGATAAATCACTGAGGGAAGTCACTTCTTACTCTGATCACCCAGACTTTGCACCTTGTCCGTTCTCAAGGAAGAAAACAGGAATCTTGCTTTTGACTTAAATGGGAGTTGCACCAGCCCCTCCTGGACAGGACTAGGGCAGCTTCTGACATAGCCACACACATCTCGATGATCTGTACACAGGTGGCTTCATGGGTGGGTGTCCTGGGCAGAGTTCAGCCTAAGGAGCACTGCCTAGATCCTCATTATTTCCTAACAACATGCTTCAAACGCTTCATTTGCTACAAGAGCTATCAAATCCAGCCAAACAAATCACAGAATAGGATCTACGTCTAAGCACTGCATGATATTTCCCACATACTGTTGGTGGGTGACAGTTTGCCCCTTGAAGTGGAAGCATTCAGGGTATAACACAGATAAATGCAAACACCCCAAACACAGCCAGCGTGAAGATAAGTGGGAGCCTATTATGGTGGATGTGAGATTCACTAACTCAGACTCCATATGACCGCTGCAGGATATGCACTACAATCTGATCTCAGTGTTTGTCACTTGTCAAAAAATTGAGAACAAAGAGCCAATTAGCTGTGGTTTGTTTTCTTTTATTTTGCTGGAAATAAAAGCTGAGCTACGATACAAAGAGAATTCCTGGTGTGTATATGAGCAGGGGGAAAAAAAAAACGATAAACAAACATTTTCATGAAAACTCAAATCATTGGACTTGCAAAATAAGGACAGCTGGGATGCATAATCAGGAACATTAGTAAGATTTTATTCTATACAGCAGAAACTTTCCTATTTTGGCATTTGCTCTCTCAATACACAGTACAACCACTGACTTCTAGGGCAAGTCTGCAAGGATTTTAAGGGCAAGCCAGCTGAAGAATAGGAGAAAAATTTTTCAGGCCAAGTCAAAGGCAATGACTGGAACACAGTAACCAGGTGCTCTTCAACTAACAAGGTAACATTGCTTTGCATCTGGTAGAGCTGACAATTTTAGACACTTAATGAACTGCTCCTCCCCACCCTGCTCTGCAGAACATAAGGAGACACCAGAGACACACAGCTCACATTTGAGTGGTGAAACACACTGCCAAAAAACTGCATAGATTCGTAAATCTTCAGATTAAAAGAGGACTGTCCATCTTCTAGTCTGATCTCCTGGGTAGCTCAGGTCATTATGTTTCACTACACTGATCAATAAACCAAAAGCTTCGTATATATGTATATATATATATGTATTTAAAGGCTACTCAATCAATTGCAAAGACACAGAAGATGATGTTGAGGATGACAGGGAAGATTTAGACTGGATGCACAGAGAGGTGGTGGTGTCCCATCCCTGGAGGCACCCACAATCAGGCTGGATGGGCTCTGAGCACGTGATAGGGCTGTGGGTGTCCCTGATCACTGCAGAGGAGTTGGACCAGATGGCCTTTAAGGGTCCGTTTCAACTCAAACCGTTCTATGAGTCTGTGAAATCAGAACGCAACTAGACACCATGTTCTACAAAGCTGATGTGGAATCTTTCTCGAAGCCCAAAGAAGTAGTTCAGGTTTTGGTTTTGTGTTAAACCAGTATTGGCTTGGCGCTGCTTAGCACAGCAAGCTGAGAGTTTGGGAAGCACCAATTTCAGCAAGACCACCAAGAATTCCTGAGAGGTTTCACCCTCAAAGATGGATCCAATTCAATCAAAGAAGGCAATCCGTGGCTCATTTATTACTGCTTGCAACTTGATGGAATCCTATGACCAATGCTGTTTAAGGTGGTAGCATGCAATTTACTGAACTATACGGACAAAAAAAAAAAAAGCAATTAAAAAATCAATTTTCATCCCAGTCTGGAATCTAGCAATAATAAGTACTGGACTTTTCTGTTAATGTCATATTTTGTGTAAGGAATTGGCCAATAACTATTATTATAACAATATGATTGTTCCCATTCCTACTGATCTGTGACTTGACAACTGCAGTGGACCTTTTCATTTCCTTCTTAGGTTCTGTGTGGAGGGAGGAAAGCCTGCTCCCTTCTCCTGCTATCAGAGCTCTTTGTCTTTCAGTGTGCTGTTGATGAACTACAGAAGCTTATTATGTTCAAATAATTAAATAATGCCAACCAAGAGAGTGGCTCTGTTCAAACAGAGATTAAAGTTCTTTACCTAGAGCCATGTTTAGGTCACTCCTAAGGGAGGCTGAAGGGAACGGCTTGTGTGCATAGGGGAAAAAAGACTTCATAGTTATGGACAACTCCCTTTCACATCGCTGCCTTTTAAACAGCAATGGGAATCGAGCAATTCTGATTTCTAAGAAAAAAAAAAAACAACACAAATTTGCTTTCGAGCACAAACAGAGATAATTAAAGCACTCGCTGCATTAGAAAACAACTTTGCACTTTTGAGAACGCACACTGTGTTTCTTATTATGCCAATTTATTTTAATTAATCGGAAAAACATTTGTTTGAGGTATTAGCGATGCTGGTGCTTAGGCTGTCATTTTGCCTCCCCACTAAATGCCCAGAATGGCAATTCGGAAGCAGAGCACATCTGGCACAAGGAAGAATATCTCCCTCTGGCATATGGATAAAAAGGAACAGTACAAATTCAATGGGCCACATCTTTGTCACCTGGAGGAGGGCTCAGCTACGCTTCATACATAATGTGATGATGTTCCTCATAGCACAGAAATACAACATAGCCTTCGTGGAGTGCCATGTGGTGTTTGCTGATGGATCAGGTTCATGTTTTCCAGTGAGTGGATGGAAAGGTTGTGCAGCTGATAAAGCACAACACCTGCAATAGGAGTCTGTGACTCAGATGGAACTTTGGAGTGTCCCACCTGGCAGCTGGCCTGAAGCTGCTCAGCAAGATGGAATAAAGAGGGGAGACTGGAAGGACCAGAGTCAGACTGTACCCCAAGCGATACTCGTGCAATACAAAGGGTAGATGAAGATCTCCTAAGGTATTTAAAGATAAAACGGTACAAAAGGATGGTTGTTAAGCACTGGAATAGCTCCCCAGGGAGGTGGTTGAGTCACCATTCCTGAATGTGTTTAAAAACCATTTGGATGTGGTGCTCAAGGACATGATTTAGCAGAGGGTTGTTAGGATAGTATGGTTAGGCTGTGGTTGGACTCGATGATCTTTAAGGTCTTTTCCAACCTGAGCGATTCTATGATTCTATGTTCCTTTTTGTTTGTTTCATTCAAATCACCAGGCCAGCCCTTGCCATCAAAATAAGCACCAAGCATCTCTAGAATGAGCAAGATCAAACGTAAGATTTGCCCTGGCATGTGCAGAAAGAAAGGCCACTAACATCATCAGCAACATCCCTTTGTCGGGATTATTTGTTTTATCAGAAACACCAACAAACGGGGGAAATGAGTGAAAGAGAAGGTGGATGTTCTGTGTAGCACAGATGGGGGAAAGCAGTCACTTGGCTCTGGCGGGGCTGCTGGGTGCTCCTAGCCCAGCTCTGAGCAGCTCCAGTGCACGGGCAGTGATTCCTGTGGCATAACTCCGC
>JAOWBP010051975.1:0-14117 GCA_028571105.1 Tragopan temminckii | reverse complement strand
CAGCCTGGCCTTGAATGCCTGCAGGGATGGGGCATCCACAGCCTCCTTGGGCAACCTGTTCCAGTGCCTCACCACCTGGTGATACAGAGGAGGACTGAAAAGAACTGAAAGAAAAAACTTCCTTTCATATGCACAGGATACATACAACCATAAGAATGACAAACAAACCAACACAACTGTTATTCAAAAGCCAGTGAAGAATACTGATAAGTTTAATTCCCCTTCTGGTCCAGCAGCAGAAGAAATAAAAACAAGAACATTGGGGCAGGCGAAGATAGGAACCCGCTGGGTAGGCAGTGGAATAATAGACTGTGCACCATTAAAAATCAGCTGCTGGGCCTTCTTATTTCTTAACATACCCATAAACTGTGGATATTTTTGCAGGGTAAAAGATATTAATAATGTTAGAAATCCAGAGTGAAGCACATATCAGACGCATCTGGGACCAAAGCTCACATTTCCTTTTCACACAAGACAGAATATCTTTGGCTTTAGGCAGGATAGTCACTGAAATAATCACTGGTGGAAGAGACGATATCATGCAACAGGCCGACAGGTTAGAGAAAGCGCTGGTAGCCAGTGGGGGGTGCAGACAAGTTTGGACAAGCTATTTTCCTCTCTGCTTTGTGTGCCTGTGCTGAATTCCTTTCCTTTGGAAAGAGCAGATGTCTTTCTCCATTTGTTTTCCTAGCTTTCACATTTTTCATTCGCATGCAACATATAATTTGCTTTTCTTCACTTCTCCTGATACCATCATCTTCCCAGGCCTCTTTCCCAGCAGTGAGTAACAAATGATGTTGATCCCCTCCTGCTATTTGTAAATCTCTACCTGAGAACATCTCAAATTAGCACGATAATTTACTATCCTCAATTAAAATTATGTTACAGTGAGACTGAGAAAGAAATAAAATGCTGCAGTAGCCCATCAGGGTACCAAAAAACAACTTGAAATGTAGATTTATATGTGCAAGTGAATAGCTCATATGGTAATAACAGTTTTCACACTGCTCTAGAGATGTTTGGGGGGAGTATTTGCCTAAATGTGACATTTTAAAATATCACATCCTTCGGTAAAGATGACTTATGATCCTATATAAAGCGTGTGGCAAAAGTCATTAATATGACATAAAAAGTTCCTTTGAAGAAATCAATATTTTTAAAGTATACATTTGAAATTATGTATTTCTGAGAAGCACATCACAGCCCTCCACTTCCAAGCATAACAGGAGGTTGTAAAACCTCGTATTAATTTTCCAGTTCATAGACGTAAAAAGCATGATGCGAGCTCCTCTTCGGCAAGGGTGAGCCTTCCTGGTTTACCTTGGCTTGTCATCATCAACAGCATCATTAATTTAAGAAACATGGAGGCTAATCTATTTATATGAAGCCCCGTTCACCCTGTTCATCGCTTATCGCCTCCCAGCATCTCACCCTCATCTGAGCTGTGTGGAGGAGCAATCGCCCCATGCCGCAGTTTGGGGATGATGGACGTGGTGAAGGAGGTGATGCAGTGCAGCAGAAATGGGCGCTGACAGTGATGTGGCTGCGTGCCACAGGTGGGCAAGGGGCATACCTGTTAGAGAGCGTTGCCCTGATCTGCTGCCAACCAGATTTTCAAACCAACCTTTACCTTTTCAAACCTCAGTCTCCATTCCCATTTACTACTACCTTTCACTCATATAGATTCCCTTAAATAAAAAATAACACTCATCCTTCCCTTTCTTTCTTAATCTCTGTCTTACACATGTAGCAACCTTTAGAAAATATGTCTGATTTTTACCTTACTTCTTCCCTACATAATGCAAATGTTAACCCTATAAAAAATCTGAACTTGGAGTGGATTAAACAATAGTGACCTCATGCATCACACCATGGCTGGTGGTGAGGGACGCCTGATGCTCCCCTGACCAAGCACCCAGCCTCCTCTGCTTCTTGTTTCATTATAGGTGCTGCAAGAGAAATAATCCACAACTCTTTTAAGACATTCACTTATCCTTCAGGCATGAAAGTGTTTCAAAAGCAACGGTGGCGTATGTATGCTATTGGATTGCTGCTTGTTGTCTTAAATTAAAGCCATACAATGCAATACAATACCCAATTACAGTAGCTAGTCATTCCATTACGATCATGTGTTGCTGGATTAGCTCTTGAAGAAAAAAACGTGTTTTTTAATACTTTTTTTGGCTCTGCTTGCAGTTATAACAAGACGTGACTTCAAATGTTCATTAAAAAGTCTACAGCTTTTGGAGTGTTTTCCCCATGTCTTTACAATACATTACAGTAACGATGGCATGCCTATTTGGGAAAGACGAAAGCTGCCAGGATATAAAGATAAAATAAAATAAAATGCAATAGAAAATACTCAAGAATTGAATTAGCCGAAGAATGGAGTGCTTTGGGACGCAAGAGGAGAGCTCCCATGTTCTCTCATAGTCCAGGCTGTCTATTTAAGCTCAGCTTTTCCCCAGAATGATGTTCTGTTGGGGCTGACATTACCGCACAGCAGCTCCTTCTTGCGCTCTGCCCCTCTGCCCCACGCCTTTCTGCTCCCACAGAAATGAGCGTGCAGCCACTCCCAGGAGACCACCGCTCACGATGGAGCATATTAAAATTACAGGCTATCTTCATTACGTGGGTGGGGATGGGAGGGAGGCTGTGTTGCTTTGCAGTGTATCAGCATAATTCACTCCAGCACTTCAGCGCTTTCAAAGCTGATGTGAGGGCAGACCTTTACATGCCTTTACGTGCCGGATTTGTACTGACCTTACACCTCTAAAACAATAGCCCTTGAGAATTACAGTGGTTGTATCCCAGCAATCTCATCAGGGCATGGGCTCAGGACCCCGATTTGCTTTTAAAAAATTTAGTCCATAGGTCAGTAATAAAAATCCATTACAAGTGATGGCTATTTGATGCATACTATGAACAGTTTACTGGCTCTGTCCCGTCCTTAGTGGTCACGTCCCCAGCAGAAAAGGACTGTCAGCACATCATTAGTGGTATTTAAGACCATGGCACCTGAGGACAGAGCTGCTCTGTGCTTCCCAAGCCATGGCCATCGCTCCTCAGCTTTAACACGCTGTGAGCAAAGAACAATGTCAACCCGGTGGAAGGACTGCTGCTATTTTAAAGCTCATTAAAATATTTCCTATCTCTCTGGGCTCTGCAGACAAGATGGGCCAAGAGTGGTTGAATCTCTCCACTCCTTCAGTTCACGTTCTCTCCTGCTTCACAGCACTCTGAGCTCCAGCTCAGCTCGTGTCTGCAGCAACCAGGTCACCCATCCAAATACTAGACAGACCCAGAACTGCTTCTGACATTGGGCAGAGCCAGTGTACTCAGTCTGATGTGTTTGTGATCAATAAAACATCTAATGATGTTTTAAGCAGCAATAAAAACACTTAGCTTTGACACAGCAAATACATTTTTGAAAAATTTAAATACCCGTGAATATATGCCTCTCACAAATAATGAGCTTTACATTACATTTACAGAAGGCCAATAAAAAGCTGAAGTATTAAAAAAATTATAATAAATTATATAAGTGAATTTTTGTAGTCAACCACTTCTCTTAAGTTCAATGGTACTCATTAGTCAAGATCTCTACAAGACAGAGGTAAACGGTATTCGTGCTTCAACTTCCTTAAAACAAACTTGAACATTTTATCTCCGGAATAAATAACATCCATTTTCAGCAAATTGCCTGAATGTCTGAGATGGTTGGGCCACTTACAGTGACATGTCTATCCGGTACGTCAGCTGATGCAGCCTTGGCACTAATAGAAGTGATCAACATCAGTGGCTGATGAGTCACGGAAGATGCACAGTCAGAAGAAATGTGTTTTGAACAGATGTACCAAGCAAGCTAAGTAAAACATGGAAGAGGTCAACCACACCCTGCATAAGTCCTGATGATCCCACAGCACCAACGTCTGAGCTTTCCTGAAGTTTACAACGGAATACTTTAAAACTTCCCATTGCCAGCAGTGACAGACTGTACAAACTGCCCTTCCAGAGAAATGCCACACTTGCTGCTATCTGCACCAACAGGAGCAGAGCCTTGCAGATGGCTCAGGACTGCTCATCTGCTCTGGTGACGTATTAAAACTCTGCCCAGTGTTTTACCTGTAGGCACAGAGCAGAGTGCCCAAAAACAATATCTAACTAGTAACCATGCACGCTAGTGACCCAACAGCTCACTACTTGCCTACGTAAAGTGCCCATAAAACACAGTAACCATATGCACAGTGTATCAGAATAACATCCATTCTCCATGTGTTCAATTATTCAGCATGCTCATTAACATCTCACAGAGTCATTTTAAAGGATCCTTAAAATTCACAACTTTTCTTCTGTACCTCAAATGGGCTGAGAAGATAACAAAATCCCTTGACAACATCTGCTTGCTAGAAATCAGCCTGGCCTTTTGCTTCACTGGGGAACCTTCCCAAACGTTACTTCTACTGAAAAATGAGGCTTCTGCATGAAGAAGAGAATAGCTGAGGCAAGCACTGGCTGCCTTCAGAGCACTGTACTTAAACGTGTGTGTCCACCGAGAGCCCTGCAAGCATTATCTGGGGCTGTGCACGCAGGATAAATCATATTTGTAACAAGAAGATTAAGATCAAACATGTATTCAGAGGATCGTTTGTATCAAAAGCCCTATATGTTGAATTTGTGTACAGATTGCCCCATCTATTTATTGCACAGCATGTATAGGAGAACTGGGACAAATATTTGCACCAAATGCCATGTTTCTGTCCTGGAGGAGAGATTCAAAGATAGGCATGAGACTTCATTAACAGCACCTGATTCCTCTTGGGTGTGGATTGAGAAGCTAATTGCTTTTGTGCCTCCAAAATACCAGCCTGATAACTTCGTTCTGACTGTATGAAATAGTAATTGCCAGGCAACAAGGACAGGGTGTTTAAATGAACACAAATGAAAAATCTCAGGTCCCAAGAACTTTCACTGGAACTTATGCTCCAGAGTAATCTGGGGAGTTCTGCAAATCTCATGTCAAAATATCTATTACAGGCAGCAACCCAGAATAAAAAAAAAAGGTTAATAGCATAAGCACCATTCATTTTTCTGCCATACATTTATTAACATTTTGAAGGCTGAGTGGGAGAACTAAACGGAGAGGAACACATAATGACAGACTTCCCACAAATAAGAGTTCAAACAAAATAGGTTTTAGACAGTGTAGAAGGTCATGGTCTTCAGAAAATGCTGAATGCTTTCTTCTATAGGGGAAAAAAATGCACTCCAAGATGTCACAGGCTGGACAGCTGGAGTAATTATTCACCTGGGAAACTTTAGGCTATTATCCCCAATCGTAGCTTCAAGGATTGGATGCTGATAATTCACAGTCATGGAAATGAAATGCTCCAGTGTGAGACACGAGTGAGGGAGATAAATTACAGGCTTCCCTGATAATGGAAAAATGAGCAGCATGTTGATCATATATACTAAAATTACAAACTTGGTCAGCCTCGCTGCAATGTAGAACACATAGCACAGCACAGTAAATTACAGTGCAGCTAAATTATGCTGTCACATCCTTACAGAAAGTAGGAGTGTTAAACCGAACTCTGCCCTTGTGCTCAGAAGACCTGACTTTGTCTCTTAGCACTGGCAGCTCTGGACAAGTTGTTTCTGTGCTTTGTTGGCCTGTTGGGAAGAGCTGGCAAAGAAAGAATGACAACTGGGTCGTATCCTAACCTTGTGTGTAGCCAGGGTAAGAAGTTCTTGCCATACCTGTCATTCTGTAAAATCTCTTTTGTGGAGTCAATAGACTCAGACAGCCCTTCTCTGCACATACCAGGCCAGTTTTGGAGCAAGCAGAGACCACATTCCCCAAGCATTTACCCACGTGGCCTTCCAGGCAACCCCGGCCTCTTCCCTGCCATCAGCTGTGATCTGCTCTACACCCTTTGTTTCCTCAAAAAACACCAAGATTTGATCAAAAGGATGCGTGTTCATTAAAGATGCTCTTGTGAAGAGCATGTTTTACGAGCAGTGCTGTCTGAGCAAGGATTTACAAGAGCACGTCTGTGCACGTCTGTATCATCACTAACAAATATGGAAAACACTTCCACGTGGGCTCTGAGACCTCCCAGACGCAATTCCATCAGTAGCAATGGTCACAGCAGGTCTTGTATCGTTTTAATTTTGTTCTACTTTGATAAGAAATGCCCCTTCTGTGTTTTGCCTAAGTTCTCATGACCTGAGCTCAGAGACAACAGCCAGAGAGCATGGAATCTGCAAACGTGGTGCAGGATGGGAGAAGATAGGCAACTTTGGAAGCTATGCATAAGCAAAGGAGGCAGCAATGAGCAGAAACCTGGCAGCAATCAGAAGGAGACTGCGTAGAGCAGAGGTGAACCAGCCCATAGATGGTGATGACACAGAAACTGGAAGATCAAGCTGAAATGGAATGATCTTGTAAAGCATGAAGTACGGTACTGTAGTTGGGGAGATGCAGTTGAAAAGGAGAAAAAGGTTCAGGAAGAACTGATATGAATAAAATGTATATAAAGTTTATTATACGGTTACCTAACTGCATGCAATTAGGAAACTCTTTGAAGTCTTCAGAGGAATCAAAAGTTCAGAAGAGTTCTGACACTGAGAGCTTGAGTTTGGGACCTTTGCTGGTAAAGCTAAAATTAACAGCTCTTCCTCTCCTAAGAAATTACCTCTTATAAAAATCTGGTTGACAGAAGTAAAGCAACATACATCATGACAGACAGGTACTTTATGTAGTACATACATGGTACAATAAAAATCATTCAATTCACACTGTGGGACAGTTGATTTTTATTTTTATTTTTTTAATATTTACTTTTTCATTGATTTTTTAGATATGCTCAGACACCATCTTGGTCACTTCATCAATAGTATTAAAACAGAAAAAGGAAAGGAATACAGGAAGGAAAGGCAATTGATTTACCTTATTTGAAAGCCTTCTATTCCAGTGCCTCCTCTGCTGCACAGTGGGCAAAAGCCTCCCCTAGGACAAATCAATGCATTGAAAATACGAGAGCTATTCCTATTTTATCTGACCTGATCACAGTCCTTTGCATTTAATAACACAGACAAACCCATGGAGATCATACCAGTGCTAATTCCAGCAATACCCTACTCAACAATTGCTAATCAGTTCATTGATTCACCCCCACTCTGTAAAACAAATTCAGTCTGACAGTCCACAATGGGAGAAAGCCTTGTAGTTAACCAGCTCTGACAAAGGAATGGGAAGCTCCATAGCAGCGTTGGCCAACCATTAAGTTATTACCACCTTAAAGCATTCCCCCTGGGAAATTTCAATTAGCCCTTTCCTCGAAGATTTTCTCTTCCGAGCAGTCCTTAAGAATTTAGAAATGATTACAAACAGGGGAAAAAGTCTAAGAGACAGAGAGTGTTGTAGAAAGGAAAGGATGGGGAAAGAGCCCTGTCTCAAATCCTTTCTAACAGACCATTCAGAGCTCCTAGATGACTTTGTAGCATTACAACCTCAGAGCTGGAAGGTGCACAACAAGGGAAACAAACTCCACCTCACATGATGGCCTTGTTTTCTTTATCATAATCATTCTCATTGCTCAAAAAGGAAGTCAATACCAGCATGAGGGCCAAAGCTGAGAAGTTTGCTGGAGGTCTCAAATTCCTTGGAAGTTTTGCTCAAGTCCAGTTTGTATGTGTGGAAATGAAAGATCTGAAAGCACATAATGAGCTCCCAAAGCCATCCAACAGTCTGGACCATCTCTCCTCGGAGACCATGGAGAGCTCAGAAAGACATCATGCAGATGGGTCCAAAAAGTCTACAGCACTCCCTCTTGTCAATGAGGTTGCATCAAGCACCAAAAGCAGAGACACTGCCCCCTCACCAGGGCTGTGAAGGGCTTCACTCATTTT
The DNA here is from genome assembly GCA_028571105.1 of Tragopan temminckii. Taxonomy (NCBI): domain Eukaryota; kingdom Metazoa; phylum Chordata; class Aves; order Galliformes; family Phasianidae; genus Tragopan; species Tragopan temminckii. The sequence continues at coordinate 6,203 of JAOWBP010051975.1, read as the reverse complement.
TCTACCACGGTACAAATTCTTGCTCCTTTGGTTATCAAAATCTCACTGATGTCACAGTGATAGTAAGTCCAGAGCAGCTAAAAAGTACCTTTTTTTGCCTGTCCTTCCCTTGCAATTCAGACTACTCCCCCCTTATTGCTACAGGGATCAAGGGAGGTTGTTACACCTTCCAAGATACAACTCTGGCATTTTCCTCAAATGTGTTGGACTATCTCTGCTCTTGTATTTTACCTCAGGCCTTTTCCGACATGATTTTTTAAGGTGGCTGAAAAGCAATCTTGATGTTCTGGCTGAGCTGCTGCCTCCCTCAGAACTCAGAAACCAGATAATTCATTTTTCCTCCAGGTATGTGACCTACTCCACGGATACTGGATGACCAGCTGGAGAAAATTAGATTTGACAAGTGTCAGGAGTGACTCACGTCACACTCCCCCAACTCCAGCCTTCCTCAGCTGCTCTTCCACCACCAGCATTTCAAAGAGCAACTGTGATTTCCCTGGAATTAATTGATTGATATGTTGATAAAGGTTGGCTGCTTGTTCCTGGACTGGTCATGGGCTGGCCAGTGTCTCTGTTCTTATTGACTTAGAGAAATCAGAGATTTCATGGATAGATCTCGTTTTCACAGGGATTTTTGGAGTAGGGTTACGTTTGGGGTTGGGGTTGGGACACGAGCTGGGAGGGCTTTCTGGCTGGAGGTAAACCAAGCTATAGTTAACTCAGCTACCAGTCAACCTAATGTCATTTTTCTGTCCCTCAAGCCTCTAAACAAACATATATTCACCACCTAGAGAAAAAATAACCAAAAAATACAGGAATGACCATAGCAGGCCAGATCACACCTCTCTGGATTGCCAGCTCTTCAAGAAAATGAGTATAAAGGTACTCAGAGCACGTGGCAAGGCAGACAGTGAAAAAGGAAAGACGGGCTGCCCAAAATCTGGTGGTGATGGTGCTCTGCTGTGGGGAAAGCTTAAACCTTCGCACTCAGGAGGGAGAAGTGAGAAAAAGGGCATTTCTCATAAAAATAAAGAGAATCTGAACTCAACTTATAGCTCGTGAATGCATTAAGGTCTCATACATGCATAATTAATGGTAAATTATGCAGATATTTTTCTGTCCATACCCAGAAAACGGAGGTGAAGACTTACAATACACATAATTGCAATGTAAGAAGAGCGGCTAAATATATATAGCTTTTGTGTTGTTCGTAATTAATTAACATACCACTAAAGCTAGCTGGAGGCTTTTCTTCTGCTTACTGCTACATTGATAACCATTTTTCTACTTACGGCATTGCCTTTCGTAAGACCAGAAGGCAAACATCCAAAGAGTAAAGAAGAAATATGTGACATCCAATGTATCCATTAGGAAGAACTGGCTCCTCTGAGGCATTTGAAGTCATTTTCTGGCCATGTGGATTGGCTAAAAGAAATTACCCACAGAAGGAACATGTTTTCCAACTCAAACAGAATAAAAATCAAATAAGCAGTCTGAAAACATCAGAGGACTCATGGCTGAAGCAAAGAGTTAAACCTGCCCAAGGGTAAAGCTTAAGAACTTCCAGGAAATATTTCTAGATTACAAGGGTTCAGGATGACAGGTACAAGGAGAAATAGACTTTTCCTTATTTTGTCCAGCTATTTTCAAACTATACACGAAAAAGGAATCGCTGAAAGCTTTAATCTCTTTTGTGGCCTCCTATTATCACCATTTACGATCATCCGACAGCTCCCACAATCTTCAAGATGTTTCACAGAGTTACAAAACAGGGTCTCACAGCCAGAGCTGCATAGAACCCCTCCCTGCACCCCATCCACCACCATGGGCTCTGCTGCTTTGCCAGAGCTGGGCACCAATTATGAAGACAGAACGGCCTGATTCTGCAAAACCTAAGTATCATCTGCAAGAGGCGATTTCCACATTTTAAGGAGCTTCACTGAGTGATGATAAATGAAATAAACAGATCCCAGAGCTGCACTGCAAAGCAGCAAATGGATATTAGAGGGGAGCCTGGAAAAACCACGGCGTGCCATTAGCTGAAGTTACCCTGAAAAAGCCACATGCAAAGCAAAATAGGCAGAAATTACGTTTGATTTATGTTAGTGCCATGTTGTGAAAAAATGAGAAAACAAACAAATATACTTGTCTCAAACTCTGCCTGCAAAAATTACTTTAACAGTAGTGATGAAAAGATCAGTGCCCACAGGCCACTGGCTTAATGGGTCACCATAATGTAACTGATACTGCCAGCCCCGGACATGCACAGAGGTCAGATCCCCAAAACATAAAAACAAGGATTCCATATCACAAGATTAAACTTTAGTATAATTGAAAGCTTAAGTTTAGCCCCCCAGCTTTTAATCTTCTGAAAACATTTCCGAGCTCTTTCCCCCGGGACCATGAAGGTTAGAGTTTTATTTTCCTTTGAAAACTGGAGATGCATTTCTATCACTCCAGCTATAATTGCAGACAAATTATAGCCATCCTACGAAAATAATGTTAATTACTACTGTAATTATTATCAATTCGCATCAAACTAGGCTAAAGCAACAAAAATCACATAGCTCTGTTGTCAGAAGAAATTAAAAGAAAAAAAAAGAAAAGAAACAAGAAAAAAACAACTGTCAGGAGACTAATGACAAAACCCCTAGAGCTGGCAATTCTGTCACACAGCACAAACAAAATGCATTCAAATTAAAGTTTGCGTGGACTGTCACTGGGTATATAATATGCAGAAAACATTTTCAGAAGGGTGCAGCACTGCTTTCTTGGTGACACTAATGCACCAAGAACAGCTGCAGATGCGAAGTCGCATTAATTTTTCATCGTTCTCCCCATAGACTTCTCAGGGTTGAGGGTCAAAGGAAGATGGATAAGTACAGTGGCCACCTACAAAGCCAAATTCTGGTGCAGCATAAACAACTCTGTTGAAATTAATGGTCATTCACAACATGTATGTACCAAGGAGTAAAGAAAATGTATACACACACACACACACACATATATATATATATACAAATAAAGTAAACAGAATTGTTTCCATCATTGAGATGACAGAGGTTTTAGGCTGTTTTATCTGAAAGAGCACTGTCCTGCAGCTAAGTATGGGTACGCTGGTAAGAAGCTGCTCCCAAAGTAACACGTGCAGAGCCTGAACTGTGCTGGAGGGATGGAGACAGACAGTCCCAGCCTGGGGAACAGAGACAAGAATATTCAGGAACAAGAGATCCACAACTATTCCTTATATTCCTCCTTCCCTAAAACAGCCTGGAAACTAATGGGTAATGGCTAATCATAGCCTAATTTCATCTCTTTGTTTTATCCCTTCCTCTCTTTTTCTTAAGCAGCACTTCTTCACTGTGCTGTTGTGAGAAGTTACTCCCAGTCTCAGTCTGGATGCTAGGGCACTGATGGGGAGGAGGTCATAACATTCATCTGAAGCAGGAAGGGCTTTTGAAGTCATTAAAAAAGCCAGGATTCCAAACAACCACGTCTCACAAAACAAATAAAGGCAGTCTGTCCTCCAGAATTCCTGATGGGTGTTTTCCATGATAGGGTCAATGTTAACTACAAACTGCAATTTCGTTTTGCACTAGCATAAAAATTAAACGGGTTCACAGTGCAACAGAGCAACACAGAGATGGGAAATGGTGCATGGGGAGATGTGCCCGTGGTGCTGCCCCGTGCCACCCCAGCACAGCTGAACTGCAGGGCTCTGCTCCAGCACAGGAAGGAGCCCAAAGCACTGCAAATTCTCCCACTGATCACAATGGTACAAATGGATGAATTTCATTTATGGACCATTCCTGCACCCCTGCTGGGATGTGGCACCCAACCAACAAGTTTTCAGTGAGGTCCGCGAATGGATTCCAAAGGAAATCTTCCCTGGAGATAGGCTTGGCTACATGAGCTTGAAAAAGACGAGAAGAAAAACACATTGAAAGAAATCACAGGCAAATGAAAAACATAAAAAAGGGAAAGATGAAGAGACGCCTGTTTCAGTCAGGAGGGAAACTGAAGTTCTTTTTGCAACATCTAAGACATACCATGGCAGTAATGGTGTCAAATACACTCCGCCATCTCATGGCACTTCAGTGTGTCACCCTGAAGCATCTTTCACAAGCTAAATCAAACATTAAAGCCTTTTCCATCTAAGAAATTCTAGGCACCTCTTGGGGGAAAGGTGTTCAGAATGCCAAGAGAGAGAGCTATAAAAACTCTAAAAACTAAACTACCACCATTTCCCATTTCATATCACTCATTAAAAAACATCTGCATCCAGAATTAGGAGTGACCATTATTTTCACGTTGTGAATAATTTTCAGGTTCCAGATGACCATTCCACGAGAAGTAATACATCATCTGTGACTGTGAGTGGTTGATATGGTTTATTTTAATGGCCACAGTTAAAAGTTCCGTGGGCTCAGGCCGCAACCAAATCTCTTTATAATAATTCTTTAGACTGCTGCATAATTTATAGCCCTTATGCACATTTCATGATCTAATTTACCTTCCTCTTAAAATATTTTGTAAAACCACTGTTCCATTTATAATGATATATGTCCCATTATAAAACATATTCACTACTTTGTTACCAGAATAGCATTTTATGTGTGTAAACCAAGCGGCTTTAACATATGCCTAAATTATTCTCCCAATTCAGTGATATACAGAACATAATGGAATTATGAGCAAATTGGTGCACACTGTCAAAAATATAAATGCAGCGAGAGCTTAATAGCAGGCCTACAAATAATGTTGCATGACAAAAGCATATTTTTGCAAATGAGATTCCCCTAAAAGAGGAAAATCTAGATGTGAGGTGAAGGAGCACGAGGGAAGCAGAGCGTGGATTCAGCTGCAGTGATTGCAGTCTTCATTGCGTTGTACATAAGCACACACAAGGGTGAGGGAGAAAGGCAAATTCCAGGAATTCATCATCAGCATTGGCCCAAAGATGCAGGGGAAGGAGAAAGCCAAAAATGCTGTGGGAAACGGTTGCAATTTTTCTGAAGGAAGGTTCACCAGGAGCAATCATACTAACAAAGACACATTTTTCAACTCTGTTTAACTGAAACATCAGAAAGCGTGTCTCTCGAAAGCTGGCAGCAAGTGATCTCTGTGGGCTCCTTCAGTTCAAGTTCTTTCTACCCACTTCAATAGCATTCAGCCTTATCCTACTAAAACAAGATTTTCTTGACGTTGGCACTATCATAAAGAATGATAGTTCAAGATGCATTCCAGCATCAAGATCCACCCCACATCTGACCTTCCCTGAAGAGAGCCTCTCACTCGAGCATGTAATATGCTTTCCACGTAGCAAAAGCTGTATAACTTTACAGCATTACTGTAATATGTGAAAATACTACAGCCAGGATTCATTAAAACAATCTTTTTTATCATTATGAGTGTGTGTATATACAGAAGCCCATGCATACACATGCACATATAACGCCTGCCTTGCTGGAGTTATTTGATAGATAGTTTTGCTTTTTTTCTTGCTTTTTCCCCAGAATACCCACAAAAATCAAGCACTCAAAACTTGGACTATTACCTAAAATATTTATGGGAAAAAAACATCAGCAGCATCTTACAAAATTATTACATCCCTTTATTTACTTCTTCACTTATTTCTGCTTTACAACATCAGCACTACCCAGCAAAACCACAGCCACGTACTCCAAGATTTCTACACGTTACAAGTATTGATGACTTTGATAACCTTATAACTTATTATTTCACATAGTACCAAAGAACCTGTGCACTGATCTCTACTTTATATACCACGAAGCTGAAATAAAGGAAATAAATTTTACCGGGTCTCCAGTAACTTTCATAATACTTGAATGCTTGGGCTAGAGTCAAGAATAGAATCCAAATTATCTCATTTCCAATGTTAGGTTTCAAGAACACCCACAAGTTTCATCTCAGAGTATTTCTCCTGGCAATTGCTGGCATCTCAGTCCCAGAAGCACATTGTCTCTTTGCCATCTAAAACCTAGCAAGAAGTTTTCTTTTTGGTTTTTTTTTTTTTAAGGGAACTAGATAAGAATATATTTAATTTCCCTCTAGAAGATATGAGCACGTGTTTCCAGAAAGATCCAGCCTAGCTATTCCTTTCTCTCTTACAATCTTGAAAAGTTGTACTTACTTCAATTTAGAGTAGCGTTACTCCAACACAGTGATCCCACTCAAACTCA
>JAOWBP010051974.1:2581-14117 GCA_028571105.1 Tragopan temminckii | reverse complement strand
ATCCTAGTCTAGTTAATACTAGACCAGGCTGCCCAGGGCCCCATCCAATCTGGCCTTGAACACCTCCAGGGATGGGGACACCTCCAGGGATGGATTCAAAAATCATCTAGTTTAAAGTCTCCCACAGTAAGCAGCAACCATTAAACCAGGCACTAGATCAGGCTCCCAAGGGTCCCATGCAATTTGGCCTTGAACACCTCCATGGATGGGGCATCCACAGCTTCTCTGTGCATCCTGTTTCAGCATCTCACCATCCCCTCACTGACATCTAATCTAAATCTCCTCTCTTTTAGTTTAAAACCATTCCTTCTTGTGCTATCACAATCTACCTGTATAAAACATTCATTTCCCTCCTGCAACAAAATGTATATGCACATATATACACATATACATTTTAATAATTAGAAAACAAAAAGTGTGTACTCTGTTTTTCTTTTGCAACCCATTCGACAACCCATATTCTTCCATCATCTCTAGTCTTACAAACCTCCACCTGGAAATTTAAAGGTTATCTTTGCTGGAACTTCATCAGCTTTTTTACTACCTTGGTCAGGAGCTCAAACCTTACCACTTTTACCACTTTGATTTTGCTTGGGAGTTTTAATTTCATCACGTCTATAACATGGATTAAATTTGTAGTCATGCAGTTTAGCCCCAATTTGATTTACTAATTACATTCCAGATGTACGTCCCACACAGGTACTTACAACTAATTGAAGATATTTAAAATAATTGCTTTAATGAATGCACTAATAATTCTACTCTACACTGTCTCAAAAAAAAAAAAAAAAAAAAAAAAAAAAAAAGTCCTAGAAAACTCAGGAGATAAATATCAATGATTGTATCTACACCAAAAACACCGTTTAGTGTTTAAAAAGTATCCTAAGCCTACTGTAACAAAAAACAAATGAGTTGAATTTATCTATAGCTGTGCTTAATATTGTCAATATGATATTAACAGGAAAGAACTTAGTTCCATGGCTGTTCAGAGCTTGATTGTTAAATTCAAGTGGGAGCTGTTTTTCATTCAGCAGGAGAAAAAGAAAATCAGCAAAAAACAGACTCCCAAAATGAATATGTAAGGTTGAGAAGCCTAGTTTACTGTCACTAAATTTTATTCTCCTTTTCATTTTCAGTAATTGCAGTAAAATAGCTGATCTTCAGGGACATATTAGGAGAAGAATAGTAATTAAGTTTAGGAAGGTATAATCTGTATAGAAATGAATTAGAACTGACTCAGTCTAACTTATTATAGATTCAAATGAAAACCTAGCTGTACCCTGTGAACAGCTTATTCAAAAACGCTTCCAGATTTCTAGATGTCAGCTCTGTCACTTAGGGCACATTTATTATCCTCCTCAAAACGCGTAACCCTTCAATGTGAAAAATGGCACCACTGAGGAGTCAATGCTTTTGCTTCCCTACAGAGCTATGCCTGGGAATACAAGCAAAAAATCTAAAAACATATAAATAGAAACTCATTCTATTAAAAAGTCTGCACAGATCAACACAATCACTGAAATTATCTTTTTTTTTTTAAATCAAACTGTATAGCCATGTTCTCTTTTTTTAAACAATTCCCAGCATCCCAGCAGTAAAGAAAACAGCATCTCGAGGCTTAAAAAAGCTAGTTTTCCAATAAATGCATAACCTCACTGTTTAATAATTCCTATAGTTTGTTTCCAGCTAGCAAATAAACAGAGATAGAAGTACAAACAATCCATAAACAACTGGGTTTCAGATGGTGTGCTTGACAAAGGGCAGTACTGAAATCTGTAGTAGGCTGTATTTTATAGGATCACCTCACTCAAGTCCAAACAAATTGGACAAAAAGAACCTGTGAAACACTGGAACAAACATTATCCACTGATTTTCAGAAAATGCCACAGATGTCAGTGAAAGATAGTGTCAAGTTCACCAGACTTCACATTCCTATGAGGTCAAAGCTGGTCTACTTTCAAGTTCATGTAACACTGCTGCTTTCCTCTCTCCCACCCTCTCATTTCAGCATTAAGTCTTTCCTTAGTGAAGGGCTTAGAAATACACAGCTTATTCTGTCAGGTCTAAACACTAGACTTATTGTTAAAATTGTTTTGTTCAGTGTTTGTACAGAAGAAAATAATAGGGCTTTAAATAGCTATCTTAGATTTTTTTTACTGTAAGTTATAAAAACAGAAATGAAAGAGAAATCAAAATAAAGCACGACCCTCTCTATCCACTAAAATCATCTGTGTCAACCTGTACAAGTGGATGTATTTTAGAAGGTTCCCAAATCCAAATTACTGATATGAATTAGGTTACCGTGCTCTATTCTTGACTTAACCCACCGGGAAATAGACAAAGATCACTAGACAAAAAGATGGAGATACACGCACAGTGTCACTGAGAACAAGGAAGTCATGCAGTTTCTTCCCTCTCATTTTGTAAAGTACTGCCCTCTGTATAGAAAAAGATGCAGCAAATGAGACCTGGAATACCCCAGAATAATCTGACATGTGTTAATATTGATATTTCCTATTTGTAACTTAATTTTTTTTATTTTAATGATTATCATGTTACATGTTGTATTTCTGAGTGTCATTCAGTATTTTCAACTTCCATTTTCCAATTATATAAGAAAATCCTATACGTATATAAAATTATTAAAAAGTAAGCAAAACAAGTGAGAACAATTTTTTTCTAGAACACAACTTAAAACTTTAAAAAACTTGATACTTGTGTATGAAATATATGTAAGCAAAGAGGGTTTGTACAGCTCTACTTTCAGACTAGAAATACTGACTTCAGTTGGTCTGGAAGAATTTGCAAGAGAATTGTATAAAACAAAGTAGATCTGAAATACTGCACAGTAACATTCTGGTCTATAGATATACACACAGAGAGAGAACAGCTCCCTGTCATGCTCTTAATGGTGATGGATAAGATGCTGGCTCGATTCCAGTCTGACAAACATGTGTATGCATTACAGCATATCCTGGAAAATAGACAGTTAGTTTTAAGTATACCTGGCTAGAGGAAAACCTAAATTCTGTAGCATGCCAAATAATAAAAGTAATTCAAAATCTAATAAACAAGATGTTAGTAAAGTAGTCTTCATTTTATTTATGAAATGCTTGACAGCATATGGCAAATGCTGAAGGATAATCACAAAAAGGATTCAGCTGCATCATTTATTTCATAGAGCAATAGAAAAAGAGAAACACATCCTAGCTCCTTATTGCTTGATAATATTAAATCATTACGCACAGCAGCTGTTTAGTGTTCCATGTGGTTTTCAGTTTCTTACTGACAGGTGTCCAAATCACAGAAAGTATCTCCACACATAGTGGCAGCTGGCAACACTGTCATCTCTGAGATACCAGAAGTGGAAAAAAAAAAAAACAACAAAACCCAAAGCCTCCCCCACACTCCAGAAAGAGAAATAAGCTCTTCAGGAAAAGGTAAAGAAGGAAAGCCACAGTTTTCTGTAAGTAACAGAGAAGGATTTTGTGTACTGGGATGATAAACACAATCATAGATAGCTCTCTGTTTTGAAAACCAGGCATAATTTAGAATTCTATTTTGAGGTGTTCCAGTTAAATGATATTTCTAAACTTGTAAGCTAGATGTTTGTATGGGAAAGCCTGTTAATTGCTTGAAATATTTGGTTAAAGAGCCACAATAACAATGGCACAGTTTTCTTTTAATTTAGTGAGCTTTCCATAGCATTGTTGGGTTCATGTCAAGTAATCCTATCATTGAAATTCAGTGTACTACACAGATATCACATCACTCTAATGGATGTGAATTTGGGCTGTTACATCCTTTTTGAGTGCCGTATTCACGTTTGTAGTAATAAATGAGACGAGTCAAAACATGACAGGTTTAATTTACAAGGTAGCATTAGGTCAAACACAAACTGTCAGATCCGCACTTCATTTGCGCTAGGATCATGATCAACAATACTATTTTCTGCTGCCTGTTGGAGCGACAGTCTACCTCACAGTGCAGTGACTGCTGACAAGCACCAAGAGACAGGAAGGAACTGTAGCTGCAACAGCATGTGAGACAGAAGGCCATAGGCTGGTGGGACCCACTGTATGCTGCTGTCCTTGCAGCCAAATGATCAGAGGCCACGGTGGGACAGATGTGACCAACTTCAGCCAGCTGCATGGAAATACACAGTATATGGAAGAGCAAATACTGGAATGTTTCATTGCACAGCCTTCCCCAAACGCTGAATCTCCCTGACACACTGTGATGTCAGAATGGGCTTCATTGCATACTGATGCTCCTCAGCTTTCCCTGCTAACTTCCCGGCTGTAAAGGGTTTACCGAACTATTAACCATCTTGGTTGCGCTCTCATTCCCTTAAGAAATTCTAAACCTGATATTGCAGAAAGGCTTGGATATTTCATTTCATCCTCACACCTGCCAACCCTGGAGGGAAATATCTTTAAAACAGTCTTCTGGGAATGCTTACAAAATAAAAATAAAAAAAAAAAAAAAATCCTTAGAGCACATTCCCCAGAAATTTTAGAAATCTTCAAGAAGCACTGTGCCTTTGAAAAGAAAAGGAAGCAAAAAGCCCCAGCAATAAGCAAACCAAGTTAATTCAAAGCATGTTTTCAAGTATTGGATGTGCTCACAGTAGTAACTTCCACTTCCATCAAATCAACTTACAGTTGAGCAGTGCCACTAAAATGTAATCTATTAAAAATAAAACAAAACAAAACAAAACAAAAAGAAACCCTACAGTGGAGAAAAGGTGTTTTGTTTTTAATATTTGAAAGATACATATATATTTTCAGATCTTGCTTGACTATTAATACATTCTGATTACCTGTATTACACAGTGTATACGATTCCCTTTGTGTTTAAAATAAAAAGTAATTTATACAACTATATTTCATAAGATATTTTTTACCTAACATAATGTTTAGAAATAATATGTATTTATTTTTCTGGGGAAGATTTTAATTAAAGATATCTGCACATATTATAAGCAAGGAGTTTCTCAATTACTCCAGTAGCCCCAGATCTCTCTCTTTTTTTTTTTTTTTTTTTTTTTAACATACTGTTTACAGGCAATTTCTACAAAGAGAAGAAAAAAGCAGGTCTTCTATTTTCCCCTCAGTATCTACTGGAGTAGATGGATGGTATACAAGGAAATTCTTTGTTGCATTTGCTTGCTCCTTCAAGCCAGCTTTTGCTGCATCATGAGTTGTTCCCCAGTATACTATCAACAACTTCGCAGAGAAACTAATGTTTCTATGTACAAACAAAATCTATTTGGACTGATGAAATCACAGTCCCATGGCGTTTTCCGTGTCTGTGCCTCATGACAAGATAATTTATCTACCTACATAAAATAGAATGGAACAAACTCAGATGGGAATTGTTTCTCAATAGCCTAAGTCATGTGCTGATAAGCAATCCAAAACTCTGATTCTGGATCCATATGAAACCAAAGAGAGCAGATGCAGATCCACCAGTCTGGCAATAAATCTCCCTGCCCCCAGCGCTGTGGTTTTCTTTATTGAATCGGCTCCCTCAGAACTTCGCAGCTGCCCCCGGAGCCTGACCTTCAACCTCTCGCCTGACGTGGTGTTGCAAGCACTACTAACACGATACCTCTTTGTGCATATCAGCAACTACTGTCTCTTATTTTTCATTTTAAATTACTCTTTCAAGCAAGAGCACAAGAGCACATCTGTTGAACATACTGGGATGTGAAACTTTAATAACTATTCAACAAATTATCATTGCACCACTAATATATATATCAAAAAAGGGGCACTGATGCAAGATGTTTGGTACATTTTATATCACTGATCAGACTAAATGTAGGGAGAATGGCCTGCTATGTTATTACAGGAAGCCCATTTCCAAGGGTCAGGTGCCATTCAAAATAAAAATAAATCTTTAAAATAGAAACAGATCCTTTTCCTACCTTGAGGTGTAAGTTAATAAATTTTTTAAAAATTTAATTAATGATAGGATACCAAGAACAGATGTTTGAATTATTTTTGTTTATATTTCCCCCTAAGGGATAACAAATGCATAGGAAACGAGCATATTTTCTATCCTCCATGAACTAGCTTCACGTTTGATGCAGGTACAAAATTTGGAACAGATAAATGAATACTGTAGGATTCAAGATCTACCTGGACAGACACTATATCCAATCATGTTTCAAATAAGAGGCTTTCCATGGCAGCATAGATTTCTTTTTCTTCACAAAGCTGAAGAGGCTCACAGCACTACCTGTGCTCCCTTTTTGGTTATAATGAAGTCACCATTATTTTCACAAAGCTATCGCCACTGAGTACATGTCAAGTATAATTAGCAATCATTTAAATATAATAGAGGGGAAGACATGAATAATCTTATGTTATGCAAACACTTATGTTTTTATTTTAAACTGACTGTTAAGAATCAATTTATGAACTACAAATATTTCCTGCTGTCCTAAGTATGACACTTACTGTAATTCTGCTTACAAAACTGACCACTGTGCTTCTCTGTATATGTTTTTAAGCATACTTTTTATAGATATAATGATGATTTAAATTTCCACTTTCAGTGAGTAAATAATTCAAATCTGTTTACCAAGTGTTTTTACACTAAAGCTCCATGACTAGGACAGTGAAGAGATCTAAGCAATTGTATAAGGAAATAAATCATTAGACCCAGCCTGCCTTTTTAAAATATACCAATATATCTCTATTAGGCCAAAGTCAAAAGTCAACAGAAGTGCAGTCTGCCTAACCTCCTTATTTCTACATTCATCAATCTCATTCTGTTTCAGTTTGCCTTTGGAAAAGGAAATAAAAGAAACTAGAGATTTAAAGAAAAAACCAGTAAGGTAGTGCTTTCTTTCTGTGAAAGAAATATCAGTCATGTTAATGAAATAGCCAAATGGAACCTTCGAGCTTAATGTAGTAAATCGCCAGTAAATTCCAATTAGTACTGAAGTAAAAAGTCTGGAAATACTTTTCTCCCTATAAGTAATGCATGTACTTAAAGAACAAAATGCTAATAACTTGAATGCCATCAAGAATCAGATCATTAGATAGCTAAATTAATCAGTTCTATGTGCTGTGTAATTAATTGACACAGTTTTCAAGATGCATGTTTTGAGAAAATAAAATATACCTAAATCAGAACCATAAAGTTGCCTCTCACTAGCGTGGTGCCATTTGATGGCTGTGAGCTGACCATTCCTTCCACTGACATAGCACCATAAAGCATTCTGTATCAGAGCAGAAATTTTACTGTTATAAATGGAAGACTTCAGAGAAAACAACAACAACAACAACAACAAAAACAGAAACAACAAAAAAATCAATATCCGCATGGGGCTAATTCTTTATGAAATTATATATGAATAAATCCAAGTGTTCTCAAAGTGATTTTTACAAAAATATTTTCCGTAAAATATGCATCAAATATTGAATTTTTTTAAAATTGTTAATAATGCGTATTTTAAAATGCCACAATTATACACAAATCTATACCTACATTACAGTAGTTAATTGCCGTAGATTTTTGACCACTATTATAATGAGCACACTTAAGTACACACAAATCTAGAACTTGATCCCAGCTGTACTGAAGTGATGGTGCAATGGAAGGAGAGTGAAACTTGCTTCTCTCTCTCATCTATTCCATTTTCATATATAAGACACAAAGATAGGGAGAAGCTCTAGATTTCCTGATATCAGAGACTTCATAATTCCTTCCTTAGAACAGAGACTTCATTCTCAGGTCTGGGCACCAGGTCTTGAATTGAGAGGTTCAGCTCAATACCCAGATGGTACCTCTAAACTTAGTATTTTCCATGATCTTGCACAACACATCCAAGTGACGTACACAGTAAATATTCAACTCAATACCTTGGCCAGTAAAATAGGTAATAAAGGCTCCTTCCCTTGTCTTTGTTTTCTTCTCACATGCTGGGCACTAACTCTGAGCTGTTCTTGAGAAATTGAGCCAAGAAAATTCACCATTCAACAGGACCAAAGCAGAATCTATAGCTCCTTCCCGAGCTACCTCCATCAAGGCTTTTCTTTCTGTGGATTACACTAGAACAGTCCAATCACAGACCAGAGGAATAAAGTAGATGTTATTTACTTTTTTATTCATTTATGGGTACTCCATAAACTAAAAAGCACACATTACATTTGTCTGCTTCTCTATGCATGCTTATGATTCTATAAAAAGTGGTTTAGGTTTTGCTACTTAACATCTTGTTTTCATGCCAGTTCATTATTGTGTGCCTCCAAAGAACATGTCACTAACTGACTGCATTTTTATGCCACTGTGATTTACAGAGTGTGAAAGGGAGAAATTACATAACTGTTTACTTAAACTCATACTTTCTCTGAAGCCCTACACAATCCCTTTGTTATCGCAATCTCTAGTGGGCATACGTAGTGTGAATATATCATAGCACGAAACTGGATATAGCTGACTGCCTGTCTGACTTGCGACTTACTGAGTTCTGTATGTCTGAACTTCTGGGAAACAGCTGCTGGTCCCACACTGAAATTAGAACGTTTGAGCTCTTCTGATTTATGTTAATTCCCATGGGAACAATGACATGAAAAATGAGCACCATTTGTAAATAAAGTACCAATTCTTTCAGCATTTAAAAGAAATAAAACTAGTTCAGAATACACTGATCTATTTACCACCTTGTTACACTGAAACAGATACAGTGAAAAAGCATTGTAGAAAATGCAGTCTTGAATATTCGGCTATTTAAAGAAAGAAGCTATCCATTCCTATCTTGCTATTATTCAGAGCATTAGTTTGTTACATTTAGTGAGTTTGGTTTAGTTAAATAAGAAATGCTATTATGCGATAGGGTGTGAGGAAAATGAGTCAAAATAAAGTTTATGTAGAGAAAGACAAGGGATAAGAAATATGTCCCAATTATATGATTGCCAAAGAGTTCATGTTGCCCAAAATTTAGAAGATCTTCTGGTTTATCTAGTTTTGATTGCGCAGCTTGAAAGGTCAAGTATTTAAAGCCTACCTTTTTAGTGTACTGGGCTCTCATAGGAGATCCTATACAGTCTTCCAGTGATGAAGACTGGTATTCACAAGAACAAAGCCAAGAAGGTTGGAAAGGTCTCCTGGAGGATTTCATACCTTTTCCTGAAGAAGGAAAGAATAATCCTTCCCCCATTTAGTGCAGGACTCTGGTGCTTCTGATGCTGTATCAGGTTGATCCCTTAGCAAAATGGTCCATTTTGAAAAAGCATCTCTTCATGACATTCGGTCATTTGTTAGATTAATTTGAAAATAACTGTAATAGGTGATCAGGAGTGGAAAGAGACACAGTGAATGTGTTTGCAATTGTGGAGAAACAACACCTAAAGATATTTCAGAAGACAGAGCTATTATTTGTCATTTCCCTATGAACAAAGACACTATTATTTGTTATTTCCTTATGAACTTCACATGCTAAACTCAATTTGGGGTTTAAAAAAAACACTATAGAGCAAAAATAAAAATAAAAAACTCCTTCCCAGAGGTTTGCTGTCAAGATTTTATTTACCAGCTCCATGTTTGAATAGGCATAAGATGAATGGATAAAACTTGTATTAATACATTACAGATAACCTACTGAAGGTACTCCACAAAAAATTCTTAGATTTCACCTCTAAAATTCAAAAGTTGTGGACAAGAATATTACTACTGAGTGTAAATGCCCATATGGAAATGTCTGCTGAAGCCAAACAAGCAAGCATCAGTAGTATAATCTTCATACGCTACGCTGAAAAAGCATAATGCTTTAAAAATCCCTACAAAAGTATATATATGTAAGAGTGACTGTACAAATACATCCACATTTTGCTGTTCTTCAGATGAAAGCACATTTCAGACACAAGTTGACCTGAATTTAAATTTTGATATGTTCTTTAATGGTATAATTTGAAAGCATAGTTGATTAATCTGCAGCGGTATTTGTGCAAATAGCTCTGTAAAGGAAAGAAGGAAGGCATGCTTTTGCCAAAGAAATAAGAAAAGCTAGTAATATCAAAGGATTGTAGAAAGGGCAGGGGAGCAAAGTACTGTACTTTATACACAAGTTTCATTAACGATTGCCAACTCAATTGTTTCCCTCCTCAACATGCTAAATGAGATTAAAGACTTTAGTACAGCCTTCAGGGTTTTGAGGTAAATTAATATGGAATGTGACTTACTGGGACTAGAGCAAAATATAAAATAAGTAGATGAAAACTGTGCTAGCAATAGAAGCAATTAATAAGAACCGAAATTTGGTAGGTTTTTTTTAATGACTGCAGAATGAAAAGGGCAAGTGTGAAGAACAGAAAGTACACACTGAAAAGAAAGCAAAAAAGGATGAAGAGACTATATGTCACTTTATGTCTTGGTGTCCCGATTTTTCCTCAAAAACAAATATACTTATGCTGTTTCTTACCACTCCTACTTGGTTATATTAGGATGTAATGTTTGGGGATTCAGATGGGGGTATAGAATAGTATTAGTTTGAATTCTGAAAGGTGTAGTAGTAATTTGTAGTCTTGCTTTCATATCTACATGCTTTCCTTCAGAGTTTCCACAAAAGGAAAGAATAATAATAAAAAAAAAAAACATACAATACAGAAATCTCCTGTTTCACTAGCAAGGTTTTACTTTTTCTCTTTTCCCTCAAATTAGCTTCCAAACTTGTGTGAAAGAGTTTTGCTTTCAACATTTTGAAAACTCTTGAAATATTACTCAAGTAATGGGCATCAGATCTTCTTCTCCTTTTTTCTGGCTGCATCAATGAAAAAATAAAGATGTTGGAAGCAGACCACACCTGTCACAATGTTATTTCCAGGCAGAGAATTCTTCCTTCCTATTATCTGTAGAGAAATTCCCCAGGAGATCCATAAGATAAACCCGTAGGGAGGCTTCATTTTGAGTTTTTGCATTGTTTCTCACTAGTTGGGAGGGGATGTACATTGTACTTGACTGTCACACGTTGCATTCTCTCCTGGACAAAGCATTCCAGTCAGTAGAACAGGAAGACAGGCACTGTATGTAATGTATTAACCACTAAGCTTATACTACTGAAAAAATAAATAATTTTCCCTTCAGCAACTAGTCCAAAAGTATAGCAATTATAGGTTACACTAAAGCTCTGCACTAAGGAATCAGAATTTCAAACAAGTTCATCAATGATACATTAGCTACAAACCTAAAGAGTAAAGACTATATCTGTTTCTGTTTTCTAGTGCTCTGTTTTCTCTACTGGGACAATGCTTAAAAATTAATTTATAACTAACTAAAATAATAATAATAATAATAATAATAAAATAATAATAAAATAAAATAATAATAAAATAAAAACTAATATAATAAAAATAAAAATTAAAAAAATATGCAAAGTATAACACACCTCATTTACTCCTGCATGATGCACAACCAAAACTGGTTAGTACTTTTGCTGTTCCCAACATTGACGGATGAGAGAAAGTTATTTTTGAATAGAGGATAATGAGAGATTAAGCTGTTACATCCACCATTGGAGGACATT
>JAOWBP010051972.1:0-14121 GCA_028571105.1 Tragopan temminckii | reverse complement strand
TTTTTTTCACTTGTCTTTTTTTTTTCCTTCTTTTTTTTTTTTTTTGTTCTTCTCTCATTCTTGATATTTTCCTGGTCACTGAAGATGTAGAAGGTAGAAGGAGAGGAGAAAGAGAAGAGAAGATGATCAAACAGAAAAATAAATGAAAGGTTGACTTGATTTTTTGAGTAATGAACAAAAAAAATGAAATACTTCCTTGAAGAGCTGTTTTGTGGTTTTGTTTGTTTCCTTGCTTGCTTGTTTGCTTAGTTTTGAAAAAGATCATTGTGTGTTGTTTGTTTTGTTTTTAGTTTGAGGTTGTTCTTGGTTTTTTTGTTTGTTTCTTTGGTCTCAATATTTTGGAGAGTGAGTTTCAGTTCTTTCTTAGCATCCATTTTTTCTCTTTTACTCTCCAGTATCCTTTCTACATGGGCAGGAATATTTCCTGCCTGCTGTCAAGGCATTGGCCATGCTAGGCTCTTTTGCTGTCCCATCACAGTGAATCCTTTGGTCACATTTTGGTAGTCAAGAGCCTTCACCTTTCAAACATAGCAAATCTTATGCTACCTGTGAAAATGGCTATTGGCAAAAAGGTTTGCTCAGGAATTCTATTCTCTCAGGAAAAACTTATCCACGGTCTTCACTGGTCTTTTCTAATTCAGTCTACCACTGAACAAATCTTCCTCTTTCACTGATTTATGTTATGGGAGTTGTCCTTGGTTCTTGATATCAAAACTATTGTACTGAGCTGCATCAGTTATCTTAAATTGAAAATTATTGTCTTGAACAAATTATTACCTCAGAGATCCCCACCATATTTTTAGAGCTCTAATTTTAATGCGAATTAAAATCAGGCAAAAATGTGTCGTTGGTATACACAAATCTAAAGAGTGGGTAATAGTGTTGGAAGAAGCCTGTAGGAGATTTAAGAAGCACACCTCTCTGAAGAGCTGTTGCTTTTGCCAGTAGTACTATGTCCTGAGGCTCTGAAGAACATTTCCATCACTGAGAAGAGCTGCAGAGTGTTATACAATAATCACCTGCAAATTTGACAAAGCAAAGTCAGGATCTTAATACTGCAATTCATTTTCTTTGATATATTATCTGTCATCTCTCCCTTCCCACATAACCTCTTTATAATGAGAAGGAGGTGTGCATCACCTATTCCCTTGACTGTTGAGCGAGCAAGTTATTTCCCTTCCCTTTCTCCCTCTCCCTCACAGTCTCTCTGTTTCTTGTTTTCTTTTTTCTTCCTTGGTTTCTGGGACTAAAGATGTTGGTTGTGTCTTCCATCTCTCCCTGCCTCTTTTATGACTCTTTCAAAGGAGAGGGAAAAAAATCTCGTTTGATTCAACTTGACACAAAATACTGCAGCAGAGGAGAGCCCATGGTGAGGGCTTTGGCCACGTGGCCTGCAGCCAAGTGAGGGTGCCCCAGTACGCTCCTTCAGATATGGCCAGGTTGTATTTTAAGCAAAGGTCCAAACTCTGCTCATTTCACTTTCAAAGAGCCTGGATGGGTCTTTGGGGAGCTCTGAAGTCCAGGGGAGGAGAAAGCTTGCATTCATGCAGCCCAGTGCCTGGTGAGACAGGGCTGGCTGTGGATGTGTCTGCCCACCTGTGGTTCCTCCTCAGCTGCCCTTGGGAGCACAATGCATGAGATCTACACAAAAAGTGCAAAAGAGCCTGGAGCTGAGTGATAATATCTTTACAAACAAGCTTTTCATTACCATGGACCTCTTCGACACTAGCTCTCCTTCGCTGGAGGATGCTGAAGAAAGCTCAGTTACTATTCAATTAATATTTAAATATCTTCTGAGATTTTGCTACATAAAGGCTATGGTTTCATGTGTGATTCACACGGCCCTTAAGTTTAAATCAATTTAAAACCTTGATAGAAACTCTGAAAGCTACAAAGTTTATTTATATCTCTTGTAATCCCTCTGAAATCCTAGGAGTGGAGTCACCCAAATAAGAAGTCACAGTGTTTGGGTTCTTGTCTAACCAAGGCTCATTGATTTTTAAGCACATAAATTCAGGAACTCTAAAGACCCAGCCAAAGACAATAAGGCAGCAGCACAGTTCAGAGATTCCCTCGGGGAGGAGATGTGGTTGTAAACACTTGAAAATGTTTAAATCCAGTGAATGCTCTAGTTATATTTGGTGGGTCTGACAGGACAAGCAGTCCTAACAATCTGTCACACTGGACAGAATGGAGAAAAATCTCTGCCAAAGACAACGGAAGCCTTACAGTCCTCTTCTCATCTCCGATATCAGAACATGGAGTTATGGCCTCACTCCTCCTAGAGATGCTCTTACCCTTCTGCATCTCCCTTCCAAGAGATGCAGCAGCTGTTCTTGGCGTGGTGCTTTACCTGCTGGGGACCTCGCACAGCTTGGAGGAGGCTTTTGGTTGAAAAACAGGGGAAGAGCAAAGGAGTAGTCAGCTAGGTACCTGAGTACCCAATTAAAGTCAGTAAATGTCCAGGGAAAAAACTCCAAGAGGCTTTGGACCCATCTTCTGGCTGGATGTGGTTAATAGTTTTGTTTCCCTGGTAAAGATTTTCAGAACAGAGGGACATAGTGCTGATGTAAGTTGTCGGCTGAGACTGGTACAGTAGGACAGCCTCAGCACACGTGTACAAGGGCTGCTCTGAAGAAATGCCACCTATGTTATTCTTTTGGCCCATAATGTCAGATGTTGCTGGTATGGCAGTAGAGGCTGAACCTTCCCACAAACTCCCCGTTACATTTTGTTGCTGCGTGACAGAAGGTGAGTCTGACAAAATGGCATCCAATATAGAAGTGCGTGTGAAGCAAAGGTGTGACATTAAATTCCTCCATGCAGAAAAAATGGCACCCACTGACATTCATGGACTCTTGCTGAAAGTGTATGCAGACCAAACAGTGGATGTGAGCACAGTGAGGCGGAGGGTGGTGCAGTTCAGCAGTGGTGACAGTGGGTCACTTCTACTGGTACAGATTTTTTCAAGTGTGGCATGCAGGCTCTTGTTCATGGCTAGTGAAAATGCATAGCTGGCAGTGGTGACTGTGCTGAAAAACAGCATTCTGTAGCTGAGTATTTGCCCTGTGAAATAGTGAGATTGTGCTTTTTGTATCAGTTGTCATTTCCATGGAAATAAATAGGAGGCATTACTTTTGGAGCAACCTACCTATCTTACATAATCACAGCTTCTCTTACCAGTGGTCACTGCATATTATTTTCCAGACTCTTGGATCCCAGCAGCAGCATTACGTGAGGTAGGTATGGAGCCCTCCTAGGCAAGAAAATGTCTGTGCAAAAACATATTGGAGATTTCTAAAAATACCTCAGTTTGAGAAGCATCAGAATTTCTCTGGAAAAAAAAAAAAAAGAAAAAAAAAAGATGTGGAACAAGCATCAGATAATGCCCAAAGACACACGGAATACAGGGGGGCTGTGATTCAAAAACAGGACGCTGGGGTTTGTGAGCAACAAACATGAGTAGAAAGAGACCGAAGAGGTTAGAACTCGATGGATGGGTAAGGAAAACAAGAGCATTCACAAAAATATCAGGGGAGATGAAGTACTAGCAAGAAGTTGCATCCTGCAGCACACCGAGAGACTGAACTCTTTTGAAAGCTGCCTTTAAATAAATACACAAACATGAAGTTTGAACAACTGGAAAACATTGGAGGAAAATAAACCTGTAAAAATAAAGACAAAGAATGGGTAAGGGAATTTAAAGAAGATATGAATATAAACAAATCAGCTTTCCAGGTTGCGTGCATCCTGGAACACTTAGGGAATTGAATAACAAAGTAATTGTACCACCAACAATTATTTTTTGACAAATCATGGGAGATTCCCAGGGCCTGGAGCAAAACAAATATTGTACAGATTTCTCAGGGAAGAACTGAAGCGTGATCCTGATAATTACCATCTCATACATCAGTTTTCTCTCCCTGGTAGTATAATAGCACAGCTAATTTCCTGAGAGCTATTACCCCCAGTACAGACCAACATACAGACGTGCGAGGCTGACTGACAGCTCCAGTCTCAACCAGGCGATGGGAGAATTGCTTGCTTGGCTGTGGTGCATCCAACAGCGTGCCTTGATCCCACAGAGCAGCCCTGGGTGGGAGCCACACAAGGTGAGTGAAAAAACTCATTTCCAAACTATAAATGATGCTAGCACTCCACCTAAGCTAATTAGTCCTGTTACTAATTTATCGGATCCGAAACTCAGTAAAGCTGTGGAAACGTGTTTACAACTGCAAAGAGCCCGTGAGGAAATACTCTCAATCTGTCCATTTTACTCGATCCTACATTCCTAGAAATGCTTTGGGGGAAGGAATTCAGAGAAAACGAGAAGATTTACAGATGACTTAAAAAAAAAAATCACACATTGTTATTATAACAAAATAAATTAAAAAAAAAAAAAAGAGAGACAATGATTAAACACCCAGTGCTGCAGTCGGGTAATGCTCGTTGCTTTTTGTCCAGTTTATGGGAAGGGGCTAAGGCAAAATTCCTTTCCTTAATTTCTTGTTCCCACCCAAAGCCTGCTGTTTTTGACTTTGTGCAGGGCATGTATGTTTCATCCATAATCATTATTTGCAGATATTTTTTGGGGGCCAGGAGGGACCATTAGATCATCCGTTCTGGCCTCCTGCATAACACATGCCGTAGAATCTCATCCAAAAAGGTAATGAACTATCCAACTCATTAATGACAGTGGATGAGGTCTGAACCTGTGGCTTTTGCAGAGATCATAGATGATTTCTGACATTTCTCAATAGAGAATCTGCAAAGCATCATCACATGGAAAATCCTATATGAGAAATAATTTTCTTTAAAAAAAAAAAACACAAAAAACACTACTTGAAGAAGGAGAAAAGGGGAGGTGAAATCCTGCAGTATAAATGGAAAAAATTTGGAGATTATTGTCTTTTTCCAAATTTCATATCAAGCGTTTTATTCCTGCCCTCTTCCCAGTTAACTTCTATCAATATAACCAGACACAAGCATCAGGGAAACTAAATGATAGTTTAGTCTCCAAAAGGGAGAGAAAAAAAAAAAAAAACTTACTGAAATATGTTTCTATAGTAGACTTTATATATCCATTCAGTGCGGTGTAATGTAAGTCAGCTTTAACAAATATTTTTTTCTCAACTTGGTTCCAGGATAAAATTGTAGAAGTTACTGAAAGGTGAAAAAACCCTCAATCTATTCAACTTTTTTTTTTTTTTTTTTTTTTTTTTTAAAGACACTTAAGGGGGGTCTAACTGAAGTATACAAAATTCTTAGCTGAATGGATAATATCAATGCATGTTACTACTTTTGATACTGCATAGATGACAGGATCAGGGGCATAAATGGAAGTTCAAAAAACAAATTCAGAGGAGACATAAGGAAGTGCTTTGTCACTCAAAGAATAATAAATGTTTGGAATGGCCTACTGGGCAAGGTTGTTGAGGCAAAGACAGTGGTCTCGTTCAAGAAGCAATTAGATGCTATCCTGGGGGAAACGCTGTATTACAAGAGACAAGCATCAATGTGTTGAATGGCCTTTTCTCATTCCTAACATTTTCTATGTTCTTTTCTCCAGCTTGTACTCTTAAGGGTCTGCAGCCTCGGTGTATGATATCAAAACTGAAATCAGGCCCAGCAGTGTTCTCCGCTAAACTGGGCCAAGAAGCATAATAAAGATTTGGCCTTGCTATAAAAATGTGCCGCGCTGTACTGCTACCCTGCTTATTCCATGCTGGCTTCCGGGCTTCTAATAAAGGAACAGGCATCGGGCAAAGCACCCAGGGTTCAAAGATTTGTTTCACGCCTTGTGTTGAGTCCGGAGCGCGCTGTCAAGAAACTGGGGCACCCTGCCCTTCAGGTGGGAGCACTTCAGAGGTGGCCGAGGACAATTCCAGCACCCGCAGGGCTCTTTGAATCCTTCACAACAAAACTCGTCATTCAAATGTGTCTTTATTAGTAGTTATTAATATTTTTAGAGAATTGCTCCATCCTTTTCACCGTCTGTCCTAATTCTGCTCCTTCTCCCTCCACGCACAGCACCGATCCGTTCCCCCCTCTATTCCCCTTTGTGTAGATCAGAAGGAAAAGAAAGTTTGCGTTTGTTCATCAACAAATGGTGTGAGGGCACCCATGGGAAGTGAGAGCCTTTGGAAGGTCAGGGAACAAACTCCGTGTTGTGCTGACACAACTGCACCTCACCACTCCCAGTAATGCTGTGTGCTCCGAGCTGAGGCCGTGCTCCTGGGGCAGCAAGGATGGCCCCTCCAGGCACCCTACTGCAGATGTCCCTTTGGAGAGACACTGTGCTGAGGGTCTTGGAGCTGAAAGAAAGAGCAAGAATTGCTCTGCCAAGGATACCAATCATCCAAGCAAAAAAAAAGCAGAGAAGCAGGATGGCACCCCTGTGCAGGCAGGGTGAAGAAGGAATGAAAATCACTGAGATGCCATTGCCAGCTCAGGAGCTAAGACAGCCCCTAGTTCAGGGTCACGCAAACAGAAGCTAAATTACTATGAACTGCTGAAAGACTCGCACAGTCTGCCCTTTCTTCCCCTAACACTCCTGCAAGGTTTTTGTTTGTTTTGTTTTTTATTACTATTTTGTTTTGCATTATTTTATTTTATTATTATTTCTTTCTGGTGAGTAAATCTTATTACTATAGTTCTAACCTTCATTACAGTGGCTTTGTGCCCCAGCACTCCAGGGGAAATGCAAATTCAGAATAGCTTTGCGAGTGCTGCCGCAGCCATTTGATGTCTGCACCACTAGCTAAATTATTTGCTAACAAACTTTGAGACTTTTTGCCCTTCCAAAAGAACCGTTCCACATGTGGTTTTTGGCTTCCACTGCAGTGGCCCAACAATATTATTTTATCCCAGCAAAGAGCATATTATTGTTTAATATCACTGCTATATTCCAGTATGTTTCCCAGGATGATAAATGTTGGCACAGAAAAGAAGCAACTTTTTCAAACAATAAGTAATAAATTGTGGAAGGCTGAGGTAAATATTTTTCCATGTCCCCAAACAACTCTGAGTACATTCTTGAGGAGTGTATTGACAGTAAAATGTTTGAGAACAAGAAAATTTGTTGGATTGGGTTGTGGTTGTTGTCCAACCCGTAAATTATCAGGAAAATTCCTTGCTTTTTCAACCATCTGTTCCACTGTGTGCTTGTAGGTGAAGCTTTAAGGAGTGCATTTTAAAAGTCAGCCACAGAAAATATGAATATGGATGAGTTAATGAGAGAAGATAAACTACAATGCTCTGGCAGTTTAGAAAAAAAAAAAAGAAAAAAAGAAACACAACTGTTTTCAGACATGTCCAAGTGCAGAAGGATATATCTTGGCAATGGGTTATTGCAGTACCTTTCCCTGTACCAGTGAGATACACAGCACTCTGGGCACCCATTCCTAACCCAGTGGCACACAGCTAGACCAAGCAAAGTCAGGAGAAGCAATGCACAAATTGCTTAGCACTGGGCATGTGCAATGGGATCACAAAAGATCACACATATCAGACATTAACTACCAAAATGTCAGCTCAAGATTACATTTGGAAACAACTCCCCTCTGGAGGTCAAACTGCGAAGAGCAAAGAATGTCCTGAAACACAATATTATTATCCAGCATAACATTTACCTACAGGTAATGCCATTGCAGCCATCCTTGGAAGTTTTGTCTCCGGTATGTATAACTGTCCGTCTGTACCTCTCTGCATCACTTTGGGCCCAATCCTCACAGATTCTGTCCCCACATTGGCACGCTCACACAGGAAGAATGCTCCCTTAACCCACCAGGAGCTTTATCAAAGCCAGAGCAAAAGGATTGCTGATTGCAAGTCAGGCTGCAAGTAATTGCAAACATGGCCTCAGCTGCCTGAACCTCGCTGTATGTTTAAAGAA
Source organism: Tragopan temminckii (assembly GCA_028571105.1). Classification (NCBI taxonomy): domain Eukaryota; kingdom Metazoa; phylum Chordata; class Aves; order Galliformes; family Phasianidae; genus Tragopan; species Tragopan temminckii. The sequence goes on along the minus strand of JAOWBP010051972.1, from coordinate 6,227 downwards.
GGCTTCTTGACTGCAAGTCTTGCCCTGGTTTCAAAGGATTTTTACAATGTTTAAATGTTGAATATGGACATTTTCAACATCTTTCAAGGGCAATATCTGCCTGTTTAAGTGGAAACTACTAATCTTCTAGCACTATAATGGATAGACTTACTCTGTGGACATGATCTGTACTTGAGACATAAATAATAAATGCAATTTAAACTGAATTTTGAGCTGACTTTCCATTAAGTAACAGATCACTGTTGGACGGGCATATTTTTTTATAGCTGGCAGAGGGCTGTATCTCAGATATGTAGGCATCATGTAGAGATGGGATATTTTGTAAGAACATTAATAATGATGTTCCTACATTGCTCATGCTGTGGAAATGCTTCCTATTCATCTCATTATCTTCTGGTCCCACAATGGCAGCATGATGAGTGTAGAGAAACTAGTGAGAAGCCTTCTATGTCTTTGTGTGGTGGGTTTAAAATGGTTGCAAACCAGAGGAATACTTAAATACATTATTTCTTTGACATTTCACACTACCCTTCTGGAAAGACCCCATATATTTAATATCAAAAGGGCAGAGACCACTTACCATGGGAGAAAAAAAGAATGACTGCTTTGTCCTGCTATCTGTATCCCAGGGAGCAGATCACAGAGGACCCAGATGGTTTCCCTTACACCTTGAAAGGGGCTGATGAGAACCACAGAAGCACCTAGATAGAAGTCAGATCCGTTCACACATATCAGTCCCACAGATCTGCTCTATATCTCTCTTCCCACTCTCCTCCTCCAGGGTTAAAAAGATGGCACAGCAGAGTGTGCCGAGAAAAGCTGTTCTCTGTTATTGTTGTGTGTGTTCAGTGGTCAATGCTGTCTTCATAATCCTCATTTCAGTATAAATCACTCCTGGGCCAGTTCTGTGTCCCAAGGACTATTCCCATGAGTAGCTGTTGAATTCGGGCCCCCGGCTTCTTTCTAATGACCTTTCACAACATTGGTAAAGGCTTCAGCACTTACTGAAAGTATCAAAAGGCCAGTTCTCATCTTTCATGGAATCTAATAAGAATGGTGGGGCTGTGTATTCACAAAGCTGGCATTGCTTCTCTGTATGTCCTTGGGCAAGTCTTTTAACTGCAGGAGTCTCTATGTGGGAAAATGGGAATAACAACACTGGCCTGCCAACCACAAAGTTTATGACAAAGAATCACTTAAAGTACTTGTTGAACTCCAAAACAGTTGATACAGGCAAAGGACCTTGCATGTAAGCAAGAGGTAGGCACACTGGTGGAGAGGAGAGCAACAAGTCTAGAGCTGTCACCCCAGTTTGTAGCCCCACAATACAAATGATGACAAGACTGTAAGCATGAATATCTCAAGCTTCAACGATCCAATTTACATCAGTTGACAACTTCTTGTACAGACTAACCTCTGGAATGGTCCCTTCATTCCACACCACTAAGCAGAACTATTAATATTTAATCTGAAATATAAGATACTAATAAGCATCTTAAATAAAAGAAGACTGTGATAGATTGGCAGACTGCCGTGCTCATCTCCAGTTTATACAGTGCTCCCTTCTTGTCTAGGACTATATTACATCCTTCCGATGGAATTAATTGGTCTCTTTCTTATTCCGTGCTATTTCTGGTTTAATTATTCTACAGTTTGGCCAGAAGTGGATGATGCTCTTCCTTTTACCACTCTTGTACTCTCAGTGTGCTCTGTTGGTGTGGGGTGTTTTCTAAATTCAGTTCCATTTTCCTCTTATAGCTTCCTGACCAATATATCACAGAAAGCACCATCTAGAGCCCAATGCAAAGGGAGTACTGATCAGAATCCATTGGCTTCAACAGCTGGTAGATCAGGTTTTCATACCTGCCACACACCCCAACAGTTGTTGGACAAAAATGTGCATTTGGAAATGAAGTTGCATATGTGAGGAAGAAGAGATGACAAAACTGATTGGAAGAAATAAAACTGAGTTTCTACTTTCCCAGGATACTACAGTCTGACCTCTGGTTACGGAAATATTTCCCCTGACTTCGTATCTTTTCCTTTGTAGATATATCAAATGTTAGATACATCCAGTAAGGTACATTCCCATGTAATTACTGAATTATCAAAATGCAAAAGGTCATGAAGGAGGTGAAGTGCATTTTAGAATTAGTCAATTGTCTTCTTGGCTAACTTTTATGATTTTTCTTCCACATATTGACTGACTTTGTCCATGATAGTATTTTAAAGTTGAGGAAGAGGAAGAAGAAGAGGAATTATTCCAGATAGATAGTGTGAAGGAAAGCTAAAGTCCAGTAATCTCACTTAACCATGTAAGGGTGACAGGTCATATAGTCATGTTAAAGCAAATCCAGACACACGCCAACTTCAAGTTCCAACTTCTCTGATTCTGGGAATCTTTAAAAGCATACTCTATTAACTTGTGACACCTGTTATCTGATTTTTCTCATTCCATGACATGCTGCCTAGTTTACCTGTCCAGCCAGTGCTTTTTCATATGGCCTGTCAGAATTGGTTAAGCCTGAGTCAGAAAGCCAAGTATTATTAAAGCTGGTGAACTTTCTTCTGGATCAAGAGAATATTTCTGTGCTAAGAGCCAGACTCTGCAGCCACATTTGAGCCCAGGTATGGGCACAAACCACACTTGGCAGTGGTATTAATAGAACTGTTAACAGTTGAAGAGATGTGAGACACAGCCTTGTAACATTATTTCCTTTGCCTTCAGAAAGTACTTCTCTGAAGTGCCCGGAGACATCCTGTCTTGTGAGTAATTCCTAGTTAAGATAAACCAAGTGAAAATGTGCAACTACTGTGAAAAGAGGAATAATGCTAGTGCTTATAAAAGCTCTCCTTCACATACAAGCATCATTATGCATAACCTCTGTGTTTGATTTCTCCGTCGTGTTTTCTCACACTGGAGATGGTCCCAGAGCAAACCTCTGAACACAAGCACAGAACATAATTAAGAATCAAAGTCTAGGACAATGGAACATGTGTCTGGCTGCTTCTCGTATCTTTACAGAGGTCCAGCCAAAATTCTGAGTGCAAGCACCCTGAAATATTTGCATGTTTTGCACAATAAGCTGAAATATTCATTCTTAATACTATTAACCTTTTGCTGACTAAACCTTTGGTGCAAATTTAGTAGTTACAATTGATTCTGCAGGGGACAAAAGGTAGTTTGACCCAAATCCAAAGCTATGTTAACCTTGTGTTCCCTCCCCAGATACTCTGATTGCTCCTTTATATCAAGAAAACACATATGTGCACAACTGAATCCCTAAGATGCTCTACCTCAATGAACAGCCCTTAGACAAAATGCTGAGGATGCAGTACAACCAGGTATGTACCTATGGTTTTCATTGGAAGCCAGTTGCCCACAGTTAAGACTACGGTAAAATTTTCTCCTGATAAGCAGTTTTACTTCTAGCAATTGAGAACAGCATATGAGAAAATTGCCTTAGCAAGGAGAAGTGGTCTTCAGCATGACCAGAGACTTACACATGCATCTCTCAAATCAAGAACATATCCATACTTCTTCTGGGAGAAAAATCAAACTTACCTGCAAGTTCCACAGCTGGAGGTCTGATGTGATTCAAATACCGCTGCCAGCCTGGACCTTGTCCTTCTTATGTCCTTGTGGGACTCTTCAAATTTAGCTGAGGGTTTCTGCTTTCCCAGCCTTCCAGATTTCTTTGATATCTCTCAACAGTCTGTTGACATCTCCTACAAACCAAGACAAAGGGTCAAACAAGTGATTTTTGCAAGTAATAAATCCAGCTTTTGCGCAGGATGAGATTTTCACTGTCTTCCCCTCCTTGAGGATATTTCTGATAATCTTAGTAAGTGAATTAATGAATATCATACTTATAATCTAAATGTCTGCAATCTGTCCTGGCTACTACTTCATGGATCTTGGCATATTTTCCTTGCACATCCAAAGTCCCAATGAAAAGATACAAATTAAAAAAAAACTCTCACTTCAAATTTACTCCAGAAGATTTCAGCAAGGAACATCTTAATCACGATCTTAATTATGATCATTAATCAGATCGCAAATAAGACAAGCTGCCTTCTAAAGTGAGAACAGAAGAAAAATTAGGACAACATACATCTGTGAAAAAAGTTAGACTTTTTTATTCCAAGAGAACTCAACTAAAAGCTCCCCTGATTCAGGCTCCCGGGTTTCATAATAGCTTCTCTCTATTGTTCCTTATTATCAGAGCTGACTATGTTCAAGCTAAGGCAGATCTTGTTCCTAAATTTATGTCTCTGTGTGTGACCGCTACAATATGTGTTTTGTATGCTTTTTCCTGAAAGCCTAATGTAGTGATACCTGTGACATGGCTTGGACTCCCCCTTTCATGTATATTACCAACTCGAACTGCAACCTGCTGGTAGATTTTTCTTAAACTCTAAAATGAGGGTCTAACCTTCTCTTCTTTTTCTTTTTCTTCTCTGTTACCTATAATCTTGATTTGACTCACACAAAAGTGACACAGTGGGAAATCCACTCAAGAAGACTTTGACAACTAACAATGGAAACCTACCTACACGAAAGTTGACTGGTGGCGTTTATAGTGAAAAAATGTATTCAAGTTTAAAGATGTCATCTGTGTTAACTGATCCATGTCGGTTTTGTGTGTTTTTGTCAAAAGAAATGTGCTGCGGAGTCACCTCTGCTAGAGTAAAGAAAACTAGCCAGAACAACATCACCACTAAAAAAAAGAAAGGTATAGTCAGAAAAAAAATCCCCACCACCCCCCAAAATATTTAAGTTTTGAATAAATATGATATTTAGGTTGGACAAAATCCAAAAGGCTTACACGAGACAGGGAAACCTGAGCACATTAAAATCCAACTGACATACATAATTATTTATACTCATGGTCGTTTTGACATATCTGACATGAGAAATACTGTTATTGTATGCAGTACTAAAGACGTGCTAAGTGTATCGCATAGATTAAATTAAAATAAGATTACTATAGTGTTTTCAGTAGTAGCTACTGGTCGTTTTGGCTTCAAAAGCTGAAGGTAAGGCGGTTTTACACAGACTCCTTTTCCCTTGGAATGAAAGCAATCCACAGCTTGCTGCACAGCTACCACCCTCCTTAGATGGGGCACCAAGGGAGGGACCCTGCTGCTCCCTGTCCAAATACTGGGTATCAGCTGGTAATGTGCAGCCCATATCCTAGACATGAGTGGTACCTGTTCATTAACTATTTAAAGAGGGTAGGAAAAAGAAAAGATCATCTCTTAAAACAATTTGGTGTGAAGCCACTTTCTTCATTGTTTTTTCACTAATCCAAATTCTTTGTCACTTCTCATGATGCAAAGGAGTTTATAAAAGCAAGCCACTTGGCTGTTTCAGCAAAAATAATGCAGTGAACAGGGAAATAGGATACATCATTGGTATAACGAGGAGTGCCCTAGAGAATCCAGTGGGAAACAAATACATTGGAATGAATGACTGAAGAGGGAATTACATCTGCCGCTGTGGCAACCCTGTACTTGCTGTGCAGGATGTGAGCATGCTTACTGCAGAGAATAAGAGCTGGAATTTGGGCATCTTGCTTTGCTTTTGCTTGTTTCAACCATTGCCTGGGCAGCCTGATCTGGTGGTTGGCAACCCTGCCCATGGCAGGGGGCTGGACCTCAAAGATCTTTAAGGTCCCTTCCAACCCAAGCCATTCTATGATCCTATGGTTTTCTGGTCTGCTGTTTTGTACACGTGTCCTGCCCACACGGACCCTCCATTTCAGGCAGGGCCATGGGTTCCAGTCACATGCCTGATCCGTCCTGCAGCCTCGCTGCTAGAAAAGCCTCGCCATCCAGGGGATAAAAGACTGCTAAATCCTGCAACTGGGAACTCCCAAAGTTCTGAATTTAAACAAAATGAAACAAAAAGCACCTTAAATTCTGCTTTAGAGAGGATGCATTCAAGTGCTCTTGTGCCTGTGCCTGTCATCAGGCAGCCAAGGTAAATGACCCTGTGATACCTGCCCAGAGGAAGAGACAGTATTTGAAATCCCTGTTCAAAACAATTATGAACTTGACCTCAAAGTTTGAGTTTTCCTGCTTTTATCTTTTTAGGAGAGAATGAAGTATAAAGTAAAACAGAAAGGCCAACTCTTTGAAGGCCCGGTTCTGCAGCAGAGGAAGAGGAGGAGGTGGCCCAGTGGCTACCAAGGGAAGCCTGAAACTGCTGGCTCTGAATGGTT
>JAOWBP010051971.1:3367-14123 GCA_028571105.1 Tragopan temminckii | reverse complement strand
TGCCCCATCCCTGGAGGCATTCAAGGCCAGGCTGGATGTGGCTCTGGGCAGCCTGGTCTGTGGTTGGTGACCCTGCATATAGCAGGGGGTTGAAACTAGATGATCATTGTGGTCCTTTTCAATGCAGGCCATTTTGTGATTCTATGATGTGATGATTCTTCCCACTGCTACCTCAAATGTCTATAACTATTATTCCCCTCTGGAAATAACCAAGGAAGAGCAGATCTTAACAAGTTAGTGTGTGCTTCGCAGCAAAAAAAAAAAAAAAAATCCCCTTTTTCCTTGTTTGTAGCCTGCAGGTATGGCGGTATTGTCTGATTCTCCCACTCTTCCTGACACAATTGTCATGTTGTTCTTTTCTTATACAAAGTGATAGCTCTACCTTCTCAACCAGCTTCAGATGCCGGACTCTCACACATGTGTTGAAATCATTTTCTCTTCCTATGGATGAGTTTTGTCTATTCAGTCAGCCCTCAAGGAAGAGGTGCAACCAAGTCACTTTGTTTTACAGGCATGACTTCCATCGGGGATCTAGTGTGGAGAAAACTGTCTGGAAAATAACACCAAGAGGCTTGAAATGTGTTTTACTGACTCTCACCTCTATAGATGGTAGTGTGTGCACTGTGGAGAAAGTTGGGGGAGGAAACAGGAGTGCCAAAGGTCTGTTCTTCACACTTGACTGGCGGATTAAATTCTCTTTCAGCAGTCCTTCTTTTTGACTAGTTGTGGTGCTGTCAGTGGCCTTTTTCAGAATGGGCTAGGTTAGAGTTTGGGTGTAAATGCAGCTGACAGTTGAGAACAGTGCTTTTGGAGACAGCAGATCGATTTGCAGATGATAATGGAGGAGAAATAAGAACTTGTTAATGTAAATCCTCCAAATAATCAATTTATTGAGGGAATCTACTGTGCTCTGCCATTAGGGAGAAGAGAGGATGAAGGATTCAGAAGTAATGTGTGTTAAAGAGAAACCCCAGGAGGATAATGTAGTGTCTTCTGAGTTCAGTGCCATTCTTAATTTATTCAAGAATATGATCCTTATTCTGGATTAATACATATTTTAAAAGGCAAATACGTGGTTTTATTTTACTTTAAGGAATTTAATTTTAGATCTACCATCAAGGCTGAACATAAGAAATGCTTGAGGGGCCTAAGAGGCATGACGGGACCTTACTTGCTGAAAAGAAGGTAATGCTGTTGCACTTCAGCCTAGCGTTAGCGCAGCAATAATAGCTTCTCTGGTTATCAATTAAATGTATGTCGCATGCCAGTCATTTCAGTAACAGTTTCAAACCCAACTAAAAATTTCTTGTTCTTTCTGTTGCTTTGGCCCAGAGACTAGGTTTCTTTGGCTTCGCTTCAACAATAGCGCTTTCAAAAGTGGCATCTTGAATTTTTTTGGTTCTAGACCAGACTCAGGACTTTTCTATGTGACTTTTTTATGAGGCAGTTTGAGAAGCTCCTAACTCCTGTTGGGTTACTGAGCACTATGCAGGACTTTCTTTGTTCTTTCTAGCATATGGACAATTCAGGAAATGAAATAAATAACAAACCATTGCCAAAATCATACCTTTTATTATGCTTCATGCTTACTTTGTCAGCTGGAGATTAGGGGATTAGTTGCTGCCGAAGGTATTGGTCTGTGAGAATATTTATTGTGTTAGTATTTTACAAATAGAGCAGATTGGCAGAATCGATGAATTTATGATCCTGGAAGTTTTGTGGTGGAGAGGGAGGATTACAAAGTATACTGTACGAATTTGTTCCAGATTACTGCAAAAGCAATATTTCCATTCTTAATGACTGTTTGCAAGTCACCACTTAGGGAAGATGAATCTTTAAGGATGCTGAGGAAAATGAAATCATGTGTCTAGAACTGTTCTCAAGGTGATATCTGATCACTGATGTGCCACAGAGTGCTTCATTGAAATGATAGAGCAGCTGTCAGACAAAGCAGAGAGGTTCTGCTTTTTAATTCAGTTACAAAAAGCCCTTTGTCTGGGGCCCAAAGTTTTTTGGGGAAAAATAACCAGAAATCTCTTAGAAGTACTTTAATCACTCAGGAAAGGTGTTGAATGAAAAACATGATAAAAAGTTACTCTTATTTTGTGAAGCGCTTAGGCTCAAATTAGCTTGTCAACGGGCATATCGTGGAAGGTGCCTTTTGAGATTTAAGTGTGAATGCAATTGGTTATAGGAAAATGAAGAAGTAACATGAAACAGATCCTGTTTCTGAAGTGCAAATATTTTGAAATGAAAAGCATCGTTGGCAATAAATAAGGGAATAAATGTTTCTTTTAAAAGAAAGAGACCCTTTTTGAAAGAGAGGGATCTGTTATGAAGAGAAGTTAAAATCGGAAGCATGGTTGAGAAAGGGAAAAGGTATAGTTAGCAGTGAGGTTTCTTAACTAGCAAAGACCTGGTAACTATTTCTGAGAGGGCAATTCTAACATTGTTTGGCTTATTTTCTTGTTAAGACAATTTGGAGGGGAATCTTGTGAGTCAGCATTGGTTGTCACAGGATGTTGAGAAGGATCGTTGTTGAACAGAAGCAATGAGTGGCTATGATCAGTCCATAACACCAGTCCATCAGTCCATAAGTCTCTGCTGCTCTGTCATGGTCACTCTCCACCCATGCTCCCCCACGGGCTGCCCTCTGGTTGGCCCAGGCTTCTCCTGCGGGTGCTCTCCATGGACTGCAGCTCTTTCAAGCCTCATCTGCTGCTGAACCATGGGCTCCTCCATGGCTGCAGGGGGACAGCCTGCTTCTCTGTGGGTGTCTCCTCAGGCTACAGGGAGTTTCTGCTCTGCGCCTGGAGCACCTTCTGCATTCCTGCACTGCCCTCAGTGCCCACTGTTTCTCTCATATTTCTGCACTCCTCTCCCATAGCTGCTGTTGTGCAGAAGATTTTCCCCTTCCTTAAATCTGCTGTCTCAGAGCACACCCAGAAGTGGTCGTGTCTCAGCTCTGGCAGCAATGGGTACCTTCTGAAGCAGCTCTGATCTGACATGAGGCAGTGCTGGGCTGCTCACAGAAGCCATCCTGCAGGCCCCTGCTACCAAAACCTTGCCAGGTAAGCCCAGTACAACACCTTTACATCAGTGCAGCCTGTGTAGTAGAACCTGCAGGGATTTTTACTAAATCAGTTCTAATCATCGTTGCACAGCTGGATGTTGATTACCTTGGTCAAGAACACTGATTCAAAACTGCTTAGGTGCTATCTGCAAAAGCTGGGAATAAAAAGGAACTTTCTGATCTTCTGCTACAAACCAGCCTGTCGTCTTGTTCTGCATGCTTGAGATGATGTGGGCTTCCTTTCCCATGGTGAGGAAGACTCCACAAATGTCTGTCTTGCTTCCCTACTTAATCACTGTGTTGTAGCAAGGCTGCTCTAGGTCCAAGTGAGACAGAGGGTGGGGAAGCTGCTGTGGGCTTGTAAGTGCTAGGCTCCTGTTATCACATTCAGATGAAACTCAGAAGCTTCAGCCAGTTTGGGCTGGTGGCTCATGCATTTTTCTCTCACAACCCCACTTGGGAAAAGGCACGCATTAGATATTTAGATCTGGAGTGATCTGTTTTCTCTGACTACTGCTGACAGGAAATGCAGAGTGAAATCCTGATTAAGAGTAAAGGGCATAATGAAATAGTTTGTGTAGAATCAGATATGGTTCCAGAATGAAGACTGTGAAGGAGCTCCTTTGACACTCAGCGATCCAGGAAAAGCTGAAAGCTACTGTTTACCACACGGTCACCTGGCTTCCAGGCTGAAGTTTCCTGTGATTCTCTGTGATGATGCATAATTTCTGATCTGTGAGAACAGAAAATAAGAACTTTGGCCATTCTAAAAAGGGAGTTTTAGTGAGAGAAAGGAGCAAGAGAAACCTAATGTTTGTGTGCACAGTTGATTAATGTAATATTACAAGGTGCCAGAACACCTTCTCAAGCTATTTGCCAAATATGAGGCGTAACTTCAAGCAATGTGGAAACAAAAGTCAGTGTTTTCCTTTTGACAGTCTCATAAAATTCTGTCCAAACAAGAAGCAACCTTTTTCAGTAGTGATTTAAAAAACCACAAAACAAACCAACCAAACAAAAAAACCACTTAAGGCTATTACTAAAGAGATTGAACTTCAGTGAGTAAACGTTCGTGAGAAATTTGCAAGGAGGAATGAAGACTATATAGCTAACAAACCAGTTACACTACTGAAGGCATCTTCTGCCTGGTATTTCAAGACAATTTCTGTAGCTGCCATCTGGAAAACAACTCCATAGCATTATTCAGTATTTGCTCCCATACTGCCAGTGGAGGAAATCAAAAGGCCGCTTATAAGACTCCAGCAGAACTAGCAGAAGGAACCCTTCTTTTCCCTGGTACTTGCTTTAGACAATCCTTCCCAACAGTTATGACTGTGAGGGTAGAACCTGTTATGATTATACATCCTAACACGTGGAAAAAGTAGTTTGATCAAAAAGCAGCTTGTATAATTAAACTAAAAGACCTACTTGTGTGATTTATTTGCAAATGCAGTCTTTCAACTCAGTATGTATTTATTTTAAAGAAAAGAAAGGCTGTACATCTTGAGATCAGCCCAGGGTGGGAGGCTGGAAGGTTAAGAACTCTTCTGTGGCCTTTAAGAAAAAGAGAAGGCTGTTCTGGAGAGGAGAACAGTGCTGCAGTGGAGCGGGTGCTGCGTTGACAGGTCAAAATTTAAAACAGTTTCCATTTCTGTGTAAACTTATTTCCCAGTGAATTAAGTTCTTGCTTCACCTTGTGAAGTTCCTTTTTGGTTCGAACATGACCTCAGAAGAGCGATGCAGAGTGGATCATGCTGAGGGTAACCTGCCAACCTTCATCGCCCTCCAGGCTGTAAAGCTGTTTGGCATTGTGGGAGTGGGGCAAAATGCGAATGCTGGAACACCTGCAAATCAGGCTTAAGGAGCAATCAAAGTGTGATAAACATTAATTAGTATAATACCCAAACCCTTAATGGAGGAAGGAACATTGATTGCACTGTCTCACTTGGGATTTCTTTTTGCCAGAGACGATGTATGATGACAGCTTCTGATTACACTTACTCAGACATGAAATGAGACTTTAAAAACCGCTTAAATATGAAGGAGAGAGAAGAGCAGAAAGCAAACAAGTTGATCTTTCTTTGAGTGGCTGAATGTGTTTGGCTTGTTGTAAAAGCATACATTTTTGCTTTTTGCCTTCCCGACTTTTGAGGTGAATGGACATCGTGAGCTGGCTTTGAACGCTTCCCTGGATTGCTGTAAACAGTAAACATTTTAGCAGCTTTTCTCTTGCCCTCTCTGTCTCAATACTGCAGTGTTGCTGGCTGCTGGGTAGAATCATTCTGTGGGAGTGGTGAGAGGGGGACTCCAGCTTCTCACAGTCCGTTCCTGGCTGTGCTGGTTGTTGCAGTAGGGCTGTTTGTAAAGAACACTCTAGTGCCTTATAAAACATGATTCTTTGTTAGCCAGCCAGGGTGCACTAAGGTATTCTAGCCTAGCTCTATTGGTTTGTTTCAGCCTTAGTGGACTCTGCACATAAGCCCTTATTAATGGGTACCAGGGGTGATAGTTGATCACTTCAGCAACCTGAGGAGCCATGGCCTTCTTCCAAAGAGATTCTTATACAAATAGGAAGTTACAGTTACTCTTTGCCTCAGCATACAAATAGTAGTAGAAAAGAATGATGACACATTTCCTGGGACACAGGGAAAAGTGGGCTCTCCAGCATGAGTGAAAAGATGGATACCTAGTGTCTCAGCACCACCTTGCTCTGCTTTCATCATGGGACAGTGTATTCCTTTCCCTGGGCTGCGCATGGTCTCTCCTCACCTTTCCAGCCTTTTGGAAACCTATTGAACCTTTTTCTAGAGGTCTGATGGTATATCATTCGTCAGCTGTGGTACCCTGCTGGTTTTGCTACCAGCAATTTGGATATGTGGCAGCCAACAGTGTTATTCTTCACCGTTACCGTTTCAGCACCAGGCTCCTTGTAGAGTCTGGGGATGTACTAAATTTCAAGAACCATAAATGCTGTCCCTTGCAATTCACACCTCCTGCAGTAGCGGAGGAATTTAATAAAGCCACTCTTTGTTAGGGGAGAAAAAAAAAAAAAAAAAAAAAGAAAAAAAAACAGCTTGACTTCTAGGCAAAAAGCCAAGGGTTTATAGAACAAATTTACAGTGTGTACCTAGAGGTTTAGAATAACAATGCCAAGCATCTCCCTGCTATCTCTCAGGACTGGAGCCCGGGCTGGGAGGAGACCAGAAGTCAGACTTGCTGTGGTGTGAACAGTCCTCATTTAAGAAAAAAAAGTCATTTAATACTTTGGATGTCTTATCCTCCTGTGCAACTTTGTTTCTCATTCTGCTCTGTAATGTTCTTTCTCCTTGGTTGATCACTTACTTTTGTACTTCAGACATGAAATTGAAGTTCTTTGGTATTCCGGAGAGGTTTGCTCCTAGGCTCTGCTGGCTCACCTTTCTCATTCACCTTGAAGTGGAGTTCACCTCTTCTCTCTCCTATGTCCCAAGTTTTGTTGTCCCTGTCACTTTTGGGTGATGTGTGTGCTGAACATGAACAGCAAAGGACCTCCTTCTGCTGTGATACTTCCCTCCAGCTCACTTCTGTCTTTCCTCAAGCTGCTTTGTTCAGTCACCTTTCTGGTAACCTGTCAGCCTACCTTCAAACCTGCTCGGATTTTAATTTTATTTTTTTTTTCTGATGCTGTGTGATCCCAAGCAAATATAGATGATAAAAATCTCAATTTTAACTTGGCACTTTGGAGCGCTTGGAGACTAAGAGGAATATGTGGTTATTACCACAGCAGGTAATTGACAGGAAGCATCATGTGTCTTTCATGCCAAATCCCAAATGCTTCGTGTCTTTTTCCCATGGGAGTAAGAGAACAATAATCTTTCCCCTCTGAGCAGGCACAGATGAAGCAGAGGAGATTTCTCTGTAGCTGCCTGAATATGAGGATTATCAGAGAAGTTATAAGGAGATAATAGGAAATGATAAACTCCATGGCTGCAGATGGGCTAGAAGATGCACAGCCTGTCAGGGCAACGGTGAGGAGAGGGGGGAATATTCCTGAGAACTGCTTTGGGTGCTTAGAGGGAGTCCTCTCTAAAATGGGGAAGAACGTGGAGCAGCAAGGTCAGGCTTTAGGAGAAGGGAGCCCTCAGCTGAAGGTAAGGGGTGCATGGGGCTTGACAGTATAAAGATTTTAGAGGGAGGGAGGATGTGAAAGCTTGAGTCAAAGCAGCTGAAAGATTGGCTTTAATATCTCCATAGATAAAAATAAAAGTCTCTGTGGATTAAGAGATAATCCACTAGATAGATTTAATCTGCCACATGTATTACTTCCCCAAAGAAAAGCACTGGGACGGGAAGGTTGGCTTGGCTCTGTGCCTGGGTTTTGAAGGCAGGTGAATATATTCTTTCTCCTGCAGGCCCCCTTTTTCCTTGTCCCCAATGCAGGGGAGGACTGTCCCTGCACGCCTCCTGCTTCTCTGCAGCTCTGAAGTCGCGTTGAATCTAACTGCAGGAGCTCCTGAAGCAGAAAAGAGTACCGAGAGCAAAGTAACACAGCAGTGACTAATAAGATGGGCACACGGTAGCTTCTGATGGTGGTGGTGTTCTTGGCTGCCTGGAAACAGGATTCTGAGGGGCAGTGACAAATCATTTTATTAACATTCACCCTTTCTGCCCATCCTGCCGTTGCCTTTCATATGAACAGCACTCGGTAACTCAATCCTTCCTAAATGGAGACTGAAGTCCAAATACAGCACTGCTTCAAAGGCTTTGCCCTGTAAATCCTTGGGTACACAGCCCTCCAGCCCTTCATGCTTTTTGTCTTTTCAAACACCATTTTGACTGTAACTTGAACCGTGCACACATAACAATCATACCTTCCTAGGAACCTGTGCATGTGATGGAATTTCATGGATTAGTTGGATTGAGAGTGTTTAATCATTTTGTGGTAGTTAACTTGGTCAGCAAGAAATAAAGCAGTTGTGGTGTGTATTTCTTCTGTGTTGTATTCTGTGAAGGTGAATCTCAGGTGAAGGTTTTTGGCAGGTGTACTAATGTCAGACTGGCAAATCCTAGAGCAGAGATTATAGGAGAAATCACAGATCACAGGGTGCTTCTGGGAGCAGCCAAAGTGATTTGAAACACCTGAGCTGGCACTGGGCAGCTTCCCCAGCTTGTGCAGGGAGCAGGCAGTCTGTCTGGTAGTGCCATTCTATGGCTGACTGCAGGCACTCTTAATTATCTGGGAGTAGAAGGGAAGGATGAAGCTGTAGTTGAGTTCCTTGGGAAGGGAGAGGAAGAGGTGGTACCTGGGGAAGGAGCGGTGGGGCAGGTAGCGAGAGAAGAAATTGCCTCCTCATTTGGCCTACTTGCATTCTGGAGTAATAGGGTGGAGAATGGGTACTGGTTTTCAGGCCTGAGCTTAACATTTCCTTTTAGAAGAGAAAGGTATGCCTCGTTGACCCCTGAGACTTGGGTCTGGGAGTCAGCAGAGTGCTGACTAAAAGTGTTTGACAACTTCTCTTTACTTTGAGCTTTGAGAAGGCTTTGCTAAGTTCTTTTAGGACAGAGGTCTACTCACAGGTGAGAGGGAAAAATTACATCATTGATATGAGGGAGAGAGGCAAAGCAGAAATAAATGACCAATTTTTTTCATCTTTGGAGGAAGTAAAAATAGGCAGGTGCCCCCAGGAGCAGCGCTGGGAATGAGGTCAATCAATACGATCATGAAACATGTGCAAAAGAAGCGAACTGTGAAGTGGGAAAATTGGCTGGAAAGAACAGTTAGAAAAGATTTAGGTCCTTGGGAAGCATCTTGTGCTTTAACAAAACAAGGCAGTGGGACAGGCCTGTGACACATGGAATTTGCAGCAGACAGGTGCTAGGAAATGCACGCTGAAAGGAACAACATAAGCTACTCTAAGAACTATCAAGTATATAAACGATGTGGACTTCCTCCACTGAGACGGCGGGAGGGTGTGGGAAGGAAACCATAAACAGATTTGCATTTAGTGTTGGTACAAAATACAAGCTGTTAGGCTGTATTTAAAGTAAAAGAATGGAGAAGTGGAGGATGCTACTGAGAGGCGGGATCTCATGAGGTTCAGTTTTGCTCATCTCCCACTCCAAAAAGAGTGGAACAGGCTGTGAGCTCTCCTGCCCTGTGCACAAGAAAGGGTTTTCGCACCTTCAGAAAGAGGGGTGCATGGTTATAAGCAAGCAGAAACTCTTAAAGCTGGCTAGAGAAAGAAATGGGGGTCTTTAAGAATGAAAGAAGGTGAGCTGGCTGCTCATACTTTTGTTTTTTCTCTAGCTGCAGCCAGCAGGAGCCTTTAGTGGAGTCCATTTTTGTACTGAGAGAGTGCATTGCACCAGGTGAAAATACTCAAAAAGACAGCTTTGGTAGAGTTGGAAAGTGCTAATGTCACCTTTGTTACTGAAAGGAATTATACAGACAGAACAAAAAAAAGAGCATTGGAGTTCTCTGCTTAAATGCAAAACGGGACTTGGGGGTGGAATTTAAAGATAAGACCGAGATTGATTTTTCCACGCACAAAATGATCCGCTGGAACTCGTTGCTACAAAACAATGCAGAAATGAAGTACTATGTCTCCTGAAAGATTGTGTGGTCACAAAAATATTCTGTGCTGGTTTTGCTAAAGGGATGAAGTTTCAGAACAATTGTTAGCATTTGAGCTTGAAGTGAAGCTGCACCTAGCAGTTATGTACAGAAGAGGAGGGTCTCTTCTGAGGAGGTTGTTGTCGGTTGATAACTGACCGTGGCTTTCTTATTAGCTGTATCTACAATGAGGCATGGGGTTTTCTGCACTCAGTTCTTCATCTTACTGTGCTTGCCTCAGTCAGCAAGGAGAATGTTGCACAGAAAGTCACAGACTTGTCTTGTTTCATGTTGGAGAACGTCAGAAACTCTTAACGGGACCAAGACAAGAGTATCTGACCCAGGACTATCTTGCCTTGTGAAACAGTCCAGTCTGCTGAGATTCACATCCTTCCCCTTGGTGTGGCCACTGGCTCTTGCCAAAAAATCTCTGGCTTTGGATTCTTACCCTTAAGCAATGTCCTTGTTCCTTAGGATCTCTCAGCGGGTGGAAACCAGCCGGGCACAGCTTCAGGCAATCAGTGAGAGAGTCACGCTCGCACAAGCAAAGATTGAGAAGATCAAGGGCAGCAAGAAGGCTATTAAGGTAGTGACTCCAATGAAGGCTGTATGGCCTCCCTCCTTCTTTCCACCTTCTATCTTTACCCCTGAAACAAGCTCTGCAGAAAAACAGATGCTGCCCATCCACTTCTCTGTGCCTTGCTGCTGAGCAGGAGTTGTGATGAGAATCCCCCTTCTGAAAATGCCAGTTAACGATTCTTAAACCCACAGACTACCCAGCTCCTGGCTATACGAGGCCTATATAAGTTGTTGCCTTAGCTACTACCTTTGAAATAAAACAGCTTTGTTCTTCGCTATGCCCAACACCCTCTCATTTCATGTTCTTACATTCAATCTTGCATTGAATAGAAGCTGCTGATAGAGAGCCTCCCCTCCAATGCATGCTTATCTGTGTGAGCTGTGTAAAACTGGTGGAAGTCTTCCTTTTACCATTCCTGCTGTATTTAATACAGTGTTTCCAGTTCCCTTCCTGCACTTTGGAAGCCCTTCTGCCTCCTTTTACTTACAGAGAGAGAATTTTTGGCACTTCA
>JAOWBP010051969.1:0-14131 GCA_028571105.1 Tragopan temminckii | reverse complement strand
GTCTCCTCAGTGTGTCCCTTGCTTATAGAATCACTGAAACTGGAGCTTCCTATAATATCATTCTAAACACTAGGAGTAATCCTGGCCAATCATAGAATCATAGAGTCATTAAGGTTGGAAAAGACCTCTAAGATCATCAAGTCCAGCCATCAGTCAAAATCCAACACAAAATCTTCGCTCATAATTTTTTTATGAGGTTGGAGCTGCATGCCTGTGTAGAAGACACTCAGAAAAGAAGTTCTCCCCTTTAGATCGCTGCACAAGTTGCCCGTGCCTGGGAGAAAAAAAACTGGTATCCAGCTTCCACATACACAAAGGAAGTGCAGAAATGTGCCAAATGCAAGGCACATAGGAAGGAGGATGTCTCAGGTACCCAAACATAAGTTGGAGATGTCCAGCTGTTGGTGTCTGACGCTAATGGAAGGGAGAAAGCCCATGGTCCTCATTTTAGGTTACCAGAATAAATAAGCATTGCTCCAGAATCATAGAGTCACAGAATGGTTTGGGTTGGAAGGGACCTCAAAGATTATCTATTTTCAACCCCTTGCCATGGGCAGGGCTGCCCCCCACCAGCTCAGGCTGCCCAGGGCCCCATCCAACCTGGCCTTGAGCACCTCCAGGGATGGGACACCACAGCTTCTCTGGGCAGCTTGTTATAGATGGACCTAGAGCTCTGATCTATGTCCAAGCTTTCCATGACTGTGGTGAGGTCTTATCACCCACTCAGCCATGGAGTTTGGATAGCCACAAACACTCTTCTAAACCAGAAATTCAGTTCTGCCTCCAGCTGTTCAAAAAAGATGTCAAGATCTCCTTCTAAAGAATTAATTTACAGACAGGTTATTACAAATAACTAGTGATGTCCTTTGAATCCCTTTGCGTAAAAATGCAAGAGGAGATAAAAATAGAAGATAGTTGATCTAGCCATTATTTCAGATGACAATATGGTTTAGTGGAATACCAGGATCAGCTGACAAAAATATAAATAAATAATATTTTACCAAGAAAAAAACCTTCTGCTTTTCAATTTAATAATTTTGAAAACTGTATTTCATCACTGAGTTGAACTTGAATATGAAAGTAACTCATGGATGGCTTAAGCAACCCCCACTAGTTACACTGCAAGGGTGGTTAACTACATCAGTTCATAAAACAGACATTCAAGACCTTCTAAAAATTCACTTGTTTAAATCATCCTTCATCCACTGGATGATGAAGTCCTATCGCTGTGCATCCCTGTCAAATGGAAGGATCCCCACCAGATGATGGACATCAGGGCTAACCCTGGGTGAGCTGATCCTGGATGTGTTACCACACTTCACACCTCCAAGCTCTCACTGTGTTAGCAGCTCACCTGTGACTTGAGGCAAATGTCAGAGAAGCCTCTTTGCTAATCTGACATATCATTTTGCGGTTCAGCTCCTGGATCTCATTTATCTGCAGCGGGTAGTCAGCATTCCCTTAAACGTACTGAAAAGATCCTAAATCTGCAAAGAAATTGTCCTTCTAAAATGACATTTAAGTTGGATGTGAAAAAAGAAAAAGAAAGCAGATCAACCTTTGCTGTAGGCTCATCAATACAGTTGCTCCAGATTAGCGCTGATATAACTGAAATCTGCATCCCACCCACATAAGAAATCTGTAATTAGCAGGTGGGAGAACACACACGGTTCTGTGGAAATTTTACATGTATTTAAAAAAGAAAGTCTGCAATGGAATAGAGCTAGTTGATTCCTATTCTAGGTTTGTTCCCAACAGTGCTTTTGCAAAGTTATGTGTTGTTGTTTTTTTTCTCCACCCTGCAGATTTCAGTTGTGTGAAGCATCACATCTTCCTCTGCAATACATGGTGAAGCAGAAGTGGCTGCTGCTGGTCCTGATCTGCAGGTTCTGCTACTCTTGAGGAGCCATGCCACCATAGGGCTTTATGGCTGGAGATGTGCCATGTATGGAAGGGCTGAGGAAGCCTGGTAGGGTTTGGGCAGAGGTAGGTGCAGCGGATGATCCTAGAAGGATGTGGACCCTCAAAAGCTTCTGAACGTCTCACAGTATCAAGACTGAAGAGTTTAAAGTAGGGGGAGTAAAAAAAGGAAGTGGAAAAACAGGTCGACTAAAAGCTCCATTAGATCTGACACTGTACAAATATGGGAGACAACTGGGAAAAATGTAAACCGTATTTCTTTCTGTGTCTTAAGCAATAAGTGCTAGTGGAAAAGGACACAGATCTCACTCCTGACAGTAACGGGAACTTATACCTTTGATGTGTTTAACAGCTCCCACTTTTCTCAGGAGAGGAAGACAGCTTCACAGTGCATTGCAGAAGTTTAGCAGTCCCGCACTCTCTTTGCAAAGACACATGAAAGACATTTATAACGTAAAGGTAGGAAAAGGAAGAAGTTATTGATCTAATGACTGGGCTTGTAACTTGGGCTGGAGGGGGGGACTGCAGTTTGAAAATGAGGGCATCTGGGATAACCAATGTCACCCTCAGAAGATGTCCTGACGCAGAGCTGCTGAGGACAGATGGAGAGGGACAAAGCCCTGCTGACAGATCTGTGCTTGAGGAACCACAACACCCCCCAGCACTCGCAGTTCATTGTCAGATGGTCTTCAGCACAGCACAGGCTGTGGGTAGGTGTAATGGCTAGGCTGGCCATAAGGGTCTCTAGCTGCCTATATTAAAACCATCTATATAATTTGTTGGGCATTCAGATTTAGCTAACAAATAAAAGGGAGTGGTTGGGAATTTTTCCTGTGAGGAACCTGGTTTCAAGGACAAGGAGCCTGAATGGAGAAGCAGAAGCCACTCATACACTTTGTGCATCTCTTGTTCTCTACATAGACTCTTCCCTTCTTCCTCTGGAGGGTTGCTCCTCACATTTGGGGAAATACTGCTGCAGGATTGAAACTGGAAGGTAGGTGAGGAGTTGATACAGGGAGTGTTACAGTTTGAAGGAGCAGGGAAAGAATGGAGCAATTTGCAGCAATAGCAAGGGAAGGTTTGATTTTGTTTGTTTTGTTTTGCTTTGCTTTTTACTCCATGCAACTCTTTTGCTATTTCATTCATTTCCCAACCTCTCCCTCTCTGGTATTGCTTCATCCATCCTCAACCATCCCCTTATGCCTCCCACTCACATGTTCATTAAAGATTAATTATTTCCTTTACACTCGTCCTTGCCAGCCCTGGCCTTCCCTCCTGTGCTTAAAGCTTTCCCAAGCACAACCCAGCTTCAGCTCACTTAGGAATCCCATTTGAGTGCAAACAAGCCCCTCTCCAACCAGCCTGGGCCATTTCTTCCTTCCATCCCCAAGGCAATCCACAAGCCAGCCAGCCTCAGAACTGGACTTTCCCTTGCTATGAGACTGAGCACATGCTGCCACACCACTCAGAATTCTCCTATTCCCACCACCCCCTGCACCGAGCTCAGAAACCACTTTATTTATGCTGCTGGCCATAAATTGAAGGAAGCAGCAGAAAACTCTCTACCCAGGATTTATCAGGTCAGCCTGGTAAGCCAGAGGCTGATGCAGGGGCAGACATCAGGGATGCCCTTAGCCAGAGGATGCAGCTAAGCTGCTCTAAGTCCGGTGGCATCTCAAGTGGCCCCCAGCACTGAGTCATGGCAGCTTGCAGAACAGCCTCCAGCCCAGGCCAACCCAATGATCAGGGTCTGATAGCTGCAGGTTGGGCTCTATTACTGGAGTTGGAGCCTGTAAGGAACAAACTGCAGCTACGTAGAATACAGCTTACGAACAGGTGTGGCAGAAGAGGGGAAGAAACAAATTATTCAGGCACAAAGAGAAAAAGAACTTTTTTTTCCCTGCAAGAACACTTACACCTTGCCCACAACAAGCGAGTGTCGAAAATTCCTATCAGCCAGAACCTGGACTGATAGGCTTTGGAAGGTGGGATTTTTTGTCTGTTTTTCCCCCCTTTTAGAGACAGTGTTACTCCAGCTCCACAGCTGAAACCTAAGAAGTCTCCTGAGAAATAGGAAGCCCCTCTGCTGTAAAGGCAAAACAAATGTGTTTGCCTCTGAGTCGACTCTGACACTGCTGGCTGCAAGAGCTGTTTGCATTTAAAATGGTGTGACTGCATTAAGTGGGAAAGATGTACACAAGGTGCACGCAAGCGTAGCAGGCTTTTTTCTCCTTATTAGGAGCACTCTTTCCTTTTTTCTGCCATTCAGAGCTACGCGTCACCAGGAAAGTGGGCATGGATTGTGTTCTTCCTTTGTGTCCCAAACGGCAGACGGGTGTTTGCCTGAACATGCAAGCACAGAAGCAGGGCTTGTGTATTTTGTATAGGAAGCTGCTTTTGTTTGCTGCCAGTAGGATACACAATGTGCTCTCTACGGGGAATGGAGATGTAGGACTGGATAAACACCGATCAGCAATACCTTACATAACTGGCCTGCAGGGAGAGTTACATCTCCTGGGGAGAAACAGTCTTGCCAGGTAAGGTGAAACACAAGAGGTGATGCAGGACTTATGGAAGAAAACATAAGACTGGTGGGGATAATAAACAAGCTATCTATACAGATTATCACTTGTCTGACTGCCTGGAGGAGTACATCCACAAATGTAGCTCCTGGCTAGCTGGGCATGTCAGGAGGGACAGGACTGGGAGAAGAGGTCCATGGTTGGGGTGAGAGGGACCTGGCAGACAATGGGTTCTCAGGTTAAGCACTGGGTTGGGAAGGACTGGAGATGTTTGGGGACCTGCCAACACTGCCTGCTTGTCCCCAGGGACACTTGGCTGGCCAGGACCTCCATGCCTCAGTAGAAACCACTGTGGTCTTACATGCACAAAATCAACCTGTGAAGGCACAATGTAGTTTGTGTTAATTCTGCACATGTATGCACTAACAGGAGCTTCCTCCTTTCTAAATCACCCTGTTAATACTTATTTATCAGGTGGCAAGTGATAGGATGCAGTGAAATGGCATCAAGTGGCAGTAGGGGATGTCTATATAGTATATTAGGAAGAATTTCTTTACACATGTGGTGGTCAAGAACTGGAGTGGGCTGCCCAGGGAAGAAGTGGAGTCCCCATTCGTGGAGGTACTTAAGAGATGTGTGGACATGGTGCGTAGAGACATGGCTTAGTGGGGGGTTTGTAGTGTTAGGTGGTGGTTGGACTTGATGATCTCATAGATCTTTTCCAACAGAAGTGACAGTATGACATGAATTCTGCCTAGGAAAGTCAGGGATTTCGAGTGTTGTCTCAGGAGCTGTACAGACCATGTGGGGAATGTACATGAAAGCAGTTGCACTGACACTGCCCATTTGAAAGGAAGAGGTTAAGCCCTCTGAAGGAATGACAAATCGCTCTTCCCTCCTCCACTTTCCCATAGCATTGCCTTCGAGGATGTTTCCCATCTACACTGATGCTGTGGCACCACAGGACATTGCTGGGAGCTGAAGGTCTTGCCCAAGAAATCAGTAAACATCCAAGCCAAACAAGCGTAACACACTCTTTGATGAAGCACATTATTCTTGCCTCTTCAGTGAGTGGCCTTCACCTTCGCTGATGGCAAATGCTTGCCGACAATCACTGCAGGCAGAGCTTCAACAAAAGGATGGAAAACATAATGCTAGCTGGAAGCAGCAATGAGTTGCTGCACTGTGTCTGATTTTGAGCAGAGAAATGGGTTTGATTTTTATAGACATCTTTTGCACTTCAGAAAAGTACTGTTATTGCAGACACCAAACCGAGTAAGAAATAGCAGTTCTGCTGCCAGTGCAGACAAAACACTTCCCAAAGCCTGTTATTAATATAAAAGCAGTGGCATTGCTGATGAGATTAAAAAAAAAAAAAAAAAAGTCAGGAAGAACCTTTAGCCATTTTCAATTGAAAAAAAAAAGAAAAAAAAATTCTGGTTGCATTCCAGGCTGAAAGGATAGCGCAGATGAGACTGGGTTTGCACCAGGCTGATAACACAAATGCAACACCATGAAATGTTGATGGATTAATTAAGCCAAATGCTAACAGTGCTGGCCATGCTGATGTGCCACTCCCTTCTGGAGTCAGAGGTCTGAGACCTGGGCAACTGAGGACTGAAAGCAGGAGAGTGCTATTACTGTTCCTCTCGAAAGTAGTAGAGCTTCACTGAGATTTAGAGAAATTAGTTTAGAAACACTCCAGAACTATTTCAACACTTTCTTGCCCATAACACTGAAAGCCTCAGAACTAGCAGAAACTTACTAAAAACAGAAGAAAAAACAGCAAACCAAAAATAAACCAACAATCCAAAAATGTGAAGGAGATCTGGGAGGCTGGCTGATGAACAAAAGAACCACCCTCCTTAAAAGATGCAAAACAAGTTGTATTTTAAGAAGCTGAAAATGCAGAAGCAGCCCATGCAACAAACCCCATGGAGAATAGATGCCTGACATTTGATTGAATGTGTGAGAAGTATACTTTCTTCTTTTTTAAATACAAATCAGGTTTGGGATAGGCTTGCCACCTCAGATTTTTTGTTTTCATCGTGTAGGTATTTGTTAATCTGTTACTGTGCTTTGGATGGACTCTTTCTTCTATAGTAGTTCTTTTTAACAATTACAGCCACAGTGACGTCTATGAAAATTCTGTAAAAATGTGATACTAAAATTTATTTCTTATCTATAGTGGAAGGTTTGCTCTAAGAATTTCCATTACAGAATGGAGTTACGAGAAGTGAAGTGATTTTCTTATACACTGAAGTGATTTTACTATTCTTATGCATTATTTTTATTTTGTTCAGACTTGTAAAAAAACAAAACAAAAAACAAAAAAAACACACACCATTAAAATCCTCCAACTTCCCTCTTTAAAAATGGTCTAATAGCACTAACTGAACCAAAAAAACTACCTGAGACCTTACTTTTAGTCAAATTTGTGGAACCCAAATTCAATTTACAATCACAATAGAATGAAATATTTGATCCTGGATTTTGCACCCTCATATTTCTGCTTGCAGGTCAGACTCAACCATTAATTCTTTTTCAAAAACATTTAAAATCCTGATTCTGAAATTATTGACATTATCAGTTTAAGTGTTTAAAGAATTGGAGCTTCTGTAAAAAAAAGAATGATTTGGTAACCTGTGAAGAAAAATGTATTTAAACTACAAATGCAGAACAGCTTCCAGTAGCACTGTTGTTTGTTTTTATTCTTGTTCTTTGCAGTAGACGTTTTTCTAGACAACAACCACAATTATTAAAGTTTTTTTAGAATTCTACCTGAAAATCCTGTTGTTTTTTTTTAATTGGAACTTTGATAAATAGAAGCTTAGTTCTCCTTACCAATTTTAAATATGGCAGAATATAAGATAAAGAAACTATGACTTCAGCTGTATTCCTCAACTTCTTTATAGCTTGTAAAACCCTTGCAAAGATGAAATAGTGAATGAGAAAACATCAAAACATTTAATACTCTTTAAACCAACAATTAAAAAAAGATATAATTGTTCTTTTTTTTTCTCTTTAAGATGCTACAAATACATTCATAGTGGGTTGGAATTACAGCCTTATTTCTATTTCCTTCGTGGCAGTAGGGTATGACCAATAGGCAGAAATAAGTCTTTCCAGAAATAAGTCTTTCTTTTTATTGTTGACTTAATGATCTTTGCGGCTGGACTTGATGATCTTGAAGGTCTTTTCCAACCTGAGCAATTCTATGATTCTATGATTTTTCAAGCATTGCAACTCCCATCACTACATGATGAAATTCAAATATGATTTTCATAGTTCTATGATTTAGTTTAATCATTTATCTCTTTCAGGATACATATATCATATTTTGAGAGGTTTTATTTCAATCTAAACATTTTTTTATACAATTCAATAAATGCGATAAGGTGCCAAACACATCTTTATGGAGCAATTTTTCCGTTGATACAAATCACTGCAATT
Source organism: Tragopan temminckii (assembly GCA_028571105.1). Classification (NCBI taxonomy): domain Eukaryota; kingdom Metazoa; phylum Chordata; class Aves; order Galliformes; family Phasianidae; genus Tragopan; species Tragopan temminckii. Next base: position 6,236 of record JAOWBP010051969.1, on the reverse strand, counting down.
CTACCACAAGGCAATTCAGTATAAAAAGTCAAAAGTATATGCGTAGGTTTTTTTGGGGAAAAAAAAAGGGTTTAATTAGCAAGTTTTTGCCTCTAACTGTGTAATACAGAAATTGTAAATACAACTACTTTCAAAGGAACTAAAATCTGAGATGCTTAGAAAATGCACAATAATTTGTCACGATATATGTTCTCATATATATTATCACATGATAGTATTTCATTATGGAATAATTTTCCCAAAATAAGTTTGATAATAACTATTCAATAACTCATAGTGAAAATTAAAATCTTATTTTGGAAAAAAGTCGAATTTTCTATCAATGTGTATTTTGTCATATTTTTCCTTACAAAATTCCAACCTCCAGATAAAAAATTTCAAACAATAAGTAACACAATCTGCCAACAATCATGGGTTGTTCTCAATGTCAAAATGCTGAATTACGAACACTCTCAAAAAACAGATATTTCTGGTTATTTAGGATGCATTCCTCATATTGAAAATAGAGAGTATGTGAAATGTAAGCCCTTTCTTCCCTCAACTGAATGCATGTCCATTTTCAGTTCTATGTTTTGTATTCTTTGATGGGCTCGTTCCCTTATACTTTAAATAGAAAAAAGTCCGAATGTGATCTTAAATTGTTTCAAATCAGTATAGGTCATTTGTGTGAAGGATCTTGTACTTCAGTGAGGTCCTCGTCCTGTCTCAGCTATTTGGGAGCACTTCCCAGACTTACCTGTGAGTTGGGGCAGCTCTACATCCCCTGTACCAAATTCTCCATGAGGTACAACTTGATGAGAACTCAAAGATATTTCAGAAAAATACAGCAAATCATATACCTTCAGTACATCAGAGTAAGTAAAAGTATGCTTCCATAGATGACATTAGTGAATGGAAGTTGAGGACATGATCTTGTGTCGGTCCTGAGTTGCAAGACTCCTGGCATACAGAAAGGAAAGATTAATGGAAAGGATTTCCTTTAATCGTGTTGGGCACAGTTAATAATCTGATTTTGGACTACAATTAAAGAAAAAGGTTGGAGAATTAACAAGTTTTGTATCTTTGTATCAGTTCTGACATTAATTTTGTGTGTCATGTCTATGGACAAAGCCAGCAGTTCACCAAACATCTTTATCTATTGCAGGAGAATATGCTTCTATCAGATGAGGAGCACAGAGAAGTTCCTCAAAGCAAGTATGCTCCTTGAGGCAATATCAGTTCATTATTACTAATGACTATGATACAATGTCTGTAATAAAAAATATTTATGAGTAATAATTCATTAATATTTATCTTAAGCTTCTTATATTGCAAGGATGCCATCCTTGCATCCATTGCTCTACAACACACAATAATCAGAGAAATATCTGCTGCCCTGCTGTAACCTACTTAGCACTGTAGCTATCTTTATGATGCTCAAGAAAGCATCCAACATGAATGTTGTACAGCATCTGCTAATAATGGGAGCTGTCCTTTGTTTTGGGAGGTGCGCATGTTTTAGGCCTGAAGCTATTGATATCACATCCTACTAATGCAGGGTGATAAAAATCATATCATACATCCATACTGTCCATGTAGATTTTGTTAGACTGTCTTGTTAAAAAGCACGGTAAAAAAAAATAATAAAAAAAAGCCACTCCTGGAAATGTAAAAACATGATTTCCAAATACTCCTACAGGATTTTAAGCAAGCAACTTTAAAAATAAGTGTCCTCAAGCACACCCAAACTTCACTTTTCTCTCTCCTCTGTTTTCTAATTCCAAATTGCAGCCAATTATCAATGATTATGAAGATGAGGAGAGATAAAAATAATGTTTCCTTTTGTGTCTATAAACAACTTGAATAATATTTTTACTGTATGAAATTTCCAAGGATGCCTTTCTCCAGCAGCACTATCAGGATATCATGGATTTTCTGCTCCCCTTCTGCCTGCACTGATCCTTTCTACTTTAAGCATATGCAAGCTGCCCTACCTCTGCTCTTCTGCTCCACTTGGTGCTCTCAGCTTCCTGCATGTTTGGTTTCCTTTCCTTGCTTTCACAGGGCTTTGCTCTCAGTGCTTACCCAGTAACCAGGCAGAAGCTCGGAGTTAGGTCCTGCTCCAACTCCCTTGACTGCTCTGAGTTCCTCAGCATGTTCCCCTGATGATCCTTACGTATAAAGAAAGGAAAGCTATCAGACTATAAATTCTCCTCCAAAGACACCCTGCCATGGTGGTAATCACCTGGGAAGAGATTATGCTTTCTTCAGCCACTCATACTTCCCTCTGTTCTATTCACGTGTTCCCCAGTTCTGAGTGTTGCTCCTTGCAGGTGCATCTAGGCTTGTTGTCAAGAAAATGAATGGCCAAATTAGGAAGCCAATAGCTCAGAAGTGGCCGCTTAGAACAGCATTAAGAACTGCCTAAGAAATATGTCCACCTGGAGAACTCCAGCTTTCCTACCCCAGTTCCTTGCATCCTTCATGAAAAAGGGAAGTGAGGAAGGAGCTAAAATTGCTTCTACCTTCCATGTTATTTTGCAATACCCTTTTTTTCTGCCTGATGTTTATGTGGTCTCTTAGTTTCCGTGGAGGTTTAGGTGGTGCAGCAGAAAATGAGGATGTCACGTGTTTTTTATTAATTTACATTTATCAGCCTCATAGTTGCCCCAGGACTGAAGCTACCCCTGCGCATGAAACAGAGAGAGAAACAGGCTCTCTATCATTCTTTGCTGTTGAGAAGCAGGTTTGGGTTCACACTTCCCTCTTGCTTCTTTCTTGGCATCTGGTTCTACTGCACAGAAAGCCTCAGCAGCACAGAATTCAGACAGTGTCTCTCAAATTTGCATTTCTCATGAAGCTTTATTCAAACAAGATCCCTTTAATTATGCAGAGGAACGATGTTCTAGTGGTTAGGATGGCAGTCTAAGGCTTCAGAGACGTGATTGTACTTCTGTTTTGCTCCAAGATTCACTTGTGTTTATACACGAAAATATATTCCACCTTCCTATAAAGCTTACGGGCCAGCAGCCACCTGGGTACAGTAATATTTTTAAAGTTTCAGAAGGAGAGAACAAAGCAAATGCATCTTTCTCTGTGGGAAATATCAATAATCTTAATTCTGAAGTTCAACTTAGCAAGAATGTGGAAAAAACAGAAATCCTGAATGTCCCAAATGTCAATTATGAAACTCAAAATACAAGTGAGTCTCTCAAAAGTTTATTGAAGGAAACCTTGGACACTGCTTTACCTTTCAGTCCCCTACTTCCAGCCCTGCTTAGATAAAAGCCTGACTTTTCTGTCTAGGGCTGAAAGCATGAATCTGTTCCTTCAACATCACTAGTTTGCATGCTGAATCCTAAGTTTATACTTACTGACCTGGAAAAAAAAAATTCCCATTACCTTCTGAATCAGCCATCATTTCAGTGCTGTGCAGAACTGACAGAAGTAGATATACAGAATCTAACACCAGAGCAAAGCAAAACACATGAGTAGCAATCAGAGCAGTGAAGGGCTGTAACATTTTGATGAACTTGAAAGCTTTTCTCGAAGAATACTGACAGTCCATTTGCAAGTGGAAGAACTGCCCAAAACTTCAGATCTGAGTTTTGGGAGGTTTACGTAGAGGTTTTGTATGTTTTGGATTTCACTGCAGAAAAATAACACATTCATTTATGTATTGTACAGTTATTTGTGCAAGAATAACAAATATAAAACCATACACACATACACACAAAAATCCAAACAGCTAAAGGCAAGTCACTCTAAGAGTATGTTTTTGAAGAAAATTTTTAGGATCTAAACATCTGATTTTTGACATTAAGGCACTATGTTGTCCCTAGTCTGTGGTCTAAAAGCACCTTTATTGATGAGCAAAGACTGTAGCTTATTCCTATACAGAGATTTTGAGCTCTGGATAAAACTAGAAGATCCCTAGGGTAAAAATATGGCTATGTACATTGGGTGACATAGCAAGATCCAGATCTACGGCTTGGGCTCCAGGATACCAAAGTTTTACAAATAAATAAAGTGGAAAGTAAATATGGACATACTAACACGCAAAAACTGAGTTTTCTAAGTCTTGACGACCTGGTTAGATCTTTCAGTCTCTGAACGTTTGCTGGGGCTGTGACAGAGTATGAATTTGCTGTAAATTTCTAGCTGTCTTGTGGACATCCTCAAAAAAATGGGTGAGCAGTTGAAGACTGTGGAAGTCAGTGATGGACCACATTAAAAACACAGCAAGGCAGAAAGATATAATTTTGTGCTAGGCTGCTACAGCATCTAATCATGCTTGAAATGTCTCATTTTTGTCATGAACTTGTCTACTGAACGAGTGAGCAAAAGAAGTAAGAAGGAACAAATCATTCTAAATTTCAGTGTGGTTGATGAGGCACCATAAAAGATTCCTCATGTTCAGTATAAACTAACAGACATGAGATGATGCCAACAGAAGGATGATGAAATGCTCCCTCAGGAGAAAAGGACAAAGAAAGTCCATCTGAGAGGAATAGATGAAAAACTTGGAATCACCAATAAATGGCAACCAGAGACAGGTGGACCTGTAAGTCCTATTGGTGGGCTGGTAAGGAGCCGAACTAATTTGACTCCAGCAATCCCATCACCCAGAAAAAATTTACAAGTCCTGATATTAAAAGGGGAGGAACCAATTCAAATTTGGCATCCAGTGCAAAATAAAATCATAGTTTGTGGGAGAAGCATAAGAAGAATTGCATACAGTTTTAAGCCATGGGGAGTCAAGCCCACCTTGACTACTTCTCCTTTGGCTCTACCCCATGCTCTCCTCTTAGCTCTTTTGAATTAAAAGTCTGAGATAACCTTTGAATTCCCCTTGATGTACTCTGTGGTAGGTGAATTTAAATATGGAAAATAACAATCTGTGATGTCAAAAGAATCATAGAATCATAGAATCCTTACAGTTGGAAGGGACCATTAAAAGTCATCTGGTCCAATATCTTTATTTTAAAAATAACCCCCTTATATCCAGTCTAAATCTCTTCTCTTCTAGTTTAAAACAATTTCTCCTTGTTCTTTTACAGCTTACCCTGCTAAAGAGTCTGTCCCTTACCTTCTTATATCCCCTGTTTAGTTACTGGAAGGGCGCTCTCAGGTCTCCCTGGAGCCTTCTCTTCTCCAGGCTGAACAGCCCCAGCTCTCTCAGCCTGACCTCATACAGGAGCTGTTCCATCCCTTGAATCATTTTTGTGACCCTTTTATGGATGTACTCCAAAAGGTCTGCGTCTTCCCTGTACTGAGGACTCCCTGTCTGGACACAGTACTCTGGGTGAGGCCTCACCAAAGCAGAGTAGAAGGACACGATCACCTCCCTCACCCTGCTGGCCACTCTTCCTTGGATGCAGCCCAGGATATGGTTGGATTTCTGAGCTGCAAGGGCACATTGCTGGCTCATGCACCGCTTGCCATCCACCAGTACTGCAGTCCTTTTATTGGAGGTTGCCATGACCCAGTTGCAAGACCTTGCACTTGCATTTGTTGAAACTCATGAGGTTTACTTGGGCCCACTGCTGGAGCATTTCTAGGTCTCTCTCTGGATGGCATTATGTTCCTCAGCTGTGTTGACTGCATCACACTGCTTGGTGTAACCTGCAAACAAGCTGAAGGGGCACTTGATCCCACTGTTGATGTCGAGGAATAGCCCAGACATGCTGCAAAAATCAGTTTTTTCTCCAAACCAAAAGCACATGCAGACCCTGTCCATGTCTCTGAGAACACCTTGCAGTGCCCTGTTGTCAGACCCAGGTACGCAAGCTCCTCTCCACAGAGCTTCTGCACTGTGGTGGTAAAGCAGGCCACAGCCCTTCCTCCTCAGCCAGGTTGTGTTGGCCTTATTTATGCTCTGGGAGTTTTCCTGTGAGCTGCTGTCTCCTTTGGGGCTGTGGCAACCGTGGCTATGCTGCCAAGTGGGGCCTGTGAGTCAGCTCAGCGGCTGCGGGAGCTTCCCCTTCTGCCTGTCCTTCCCTCTCCATCTGCACCCGCGCAGACACTCACGCTAAGTGGGTCAGCCCCATCCTCCCTGCTTCATAGAGCAGTTTCTCAGCTTCTGGAGAAAGGCTGCCTCCTCCATGCTTTGATTCTCCAACTGTTAGAAGCATCTGCCCTTTGCTAGCTCTCGACACCAGGAGCTCAGGGATGTGTGCTTGTTTTGTGAAGATGGATGTATTCCTCCTTCTCCCCTTCCGCCACTCCTCAGTCCTCTCTCTTTCCTCCTTTCTAAC
>JAOWBP010051968.1:0-14131 GCA_028571105.1 Tragopan temminckii | reverse complement strand
GGGCGGGCTCTGGGATAGAGGGGAAAAACGTCGCTGACTCGGCCGCTGGGGGGCTCCCCTCCGCTCCCCGGGGCTGACGCCTTGCGCCCGCCCCATCCAACATGGCGCCCGCGCGCTCCGGAAGCCACGGGCCGGACGCCCCGCCGCTCCCATGGTGCCCCGCGGCGGCGGCCATTCAAATTCCAGCGGGCCGCTGCCGCCGCCTAGAAAATGGCCGCGCTGGGGGGAACGGAGTCGCCTGTTGCGGTGGCGGCTCCGGGTTCTCAGGCCTCCCCGCTTCTCACGGCGGAGACGCCGCCAGCCCCGGAGCGCGGCCGTGGCGGGAGGAGGTCCCGGCGGAGCGCGCCGGCGGCGCTCAGCCCCGCCGTGTCCGTGGTGTTCCCGGGCGCCGTGAGCCGAGAGAGCTGCTGCCGCTTCGCCTGCGAGCTCCTGAAGCACGTCCTGCACCAGCGGCACCAGCTGCCGCTGCCCTACGAACAGCTCGCCTACTTCTGCCGGCGGGCCGCGCAGGTGGGCGGGCGGCTGTGCCTTGCGGGGGGTGGCCCGTTTAAAAGCCGGCCCGGGGCTGCCGGTGCGGGGGCTCAGCCGCTGATTTCTGTCTGTCGGTGAACTATCCCGCCGCCTTCACTCGCTTTCTAACGCGTCACCTCCTAGAAACCTGAAAGCTCTAATCGCGAATGTTGATAGACCGTCTTCTGCGTGTTCCTCGAGTCTCAAGGAGGGGATGCGTCGTACTTTCTGAAGAGTGAATTGGGACCTCTCCCCAATTTTTTGTACGTGTATTAACGTCTCTTTTGTTCTGGTTTCCAGGATGGAGATGTGATCAAGAAGCCCCCCTCTGTAGGCCTGGCAAGCAAGAAGTGCCAGCAGGTGCTGGTGGAGCTGGAGGCTGTGCTCCAGCACCTGGAAGTGATGTTCAGCTTGACACTGGTTCCCCGTGTTCTTATTCTGCTTGGAGGCAATGTTGTGAGCCCCAAGGAGCTTTATGAGCTCAACTTGGAGGGGATCTGTGTGGGCAGCGCTGAGAAAAGCCTGAAAACCACATCCTGTGTGCGTAAGCTTTTTCACTCGCTCTTCATTGCAGATGTCTTCAGTGAACTTAAAGCTCTTCCAGTCACAAGCACTGTTGTTATGCTCCAAGGGCATCGCAATTGTGGTGTGGAATGGTTCCGGCCCAAGCTCAACTACAAAGTGCCAACCCGAGGAAGGAAACTGACTATTAATTTGTCCTGCGAAGGAGACATCAATATAAGTGCCTCAGCTCCTCAGATTATGACTTCTGCTTGGGAGGACTACGTATGGTTTCAAGCACCGGTGACGCTCAAGGGCTTTCGTGAATGATCTGTGCTCTGTAGAACTTTAATGGGATACTGAATAATTTTTGGTGCTGCTTTAGGCAATAATTCTATCAAAAGTAATGGTGTGCACTTGTCTCTCTGGATCTCTTCTTTAGGGCATCTGTTGCCTTCCTGACCACCTTCTTCTGTGTTCACCTCCTGACTTGTCTTTGAAAGCAAAAGCCCTTTAAGGCACAGTTGCATACAGATACCATGATTCCTTAAGGAGATTAATTGATATATTGGGTGTAAAAACTTCCACTGACACTGAACTGACAAATATTGGGTGCAGTCTTCCTCAGTATTACTCTCCTGAGTTTTATTGCAGCCATTTCTGTTAATGATTACTGCATTATATGATTGTTTGGGACAATGTAACATATATGATTATTAATATAATTGGCCTTTACTGTGAAGGCCATAACCATTCTTTATGCCACTGCTGTGAAAGACGACCTTTTCCTGCAGCCTACTCAGACTTGAGTACTCAAGTGCTTGCCCATCTAGTAGACGATATCTTTCTTCTCATAACACGTTTCAGTTTGTTAGGAATCCAGCATGGCACTCTTCAGCAACTGGAAGATTTCATACCTAGCAGTGTCTTATACTGGTGATGAAATGAGGCTGAGTGGTCCTGTGAAAGCGAGGAAGCGCATCTTCCTATTTCTTTACTAACTTTTAGTCCATCAGACCTGACAATCAGTTTGATATACAATTAAAACTAGGAGCAAGCAGTTTATTCTCTCCTTCACTGAAAATTAGGACTCGTGCCTCAATGTGATAGCTTATTCTCACTTAACAGAAAATAAAAATATCTTGCTTGCTTTTGGGATGGGGAGGAGAAACAAGTGCCAGAACTAGATATCTGCTGGAGTTGTCTTGAATCATCTGAACGTGCGTCTATCATGTAATGAGTTAAGTAGCTCCATCCATAAGAAGAGAATCTCTAGGCTGTTGGTAGTAAGGTTGTTTACTCCATGCTAACAGAAGCTGCTCGATGGGGTGATAAAAATCCTTTGAAAGGAGTTCATTAAAAGGTGAATTAACCCTCTGTACTCAGTGCATATTTTAAGCTTTTCTGACATTTTGGCAGTGACTAAAATCATAAAACGGGAAGGAAATTAATCTTTTTTTAAGCTTAGAGAACACTACAGGTGCCATCTTTGTCTTGCTATCCATTGACAGCTAGTAAGTGCTAAAACTAGCTCTAGGGAAGAACTGCTAGAATAAAGAGAGCTGCCTTATGTGTAGCTGCTCACTTGAGAATGTAATCATTGGTTTCTTGAATGAAATATTACTCAAACTATTCAATAAGAGTGTTTGATAGTCTCACGACAACTAAGCCCTTTACATTTCCACCAAAGCTGCTTGAAGTGTGTATTCAAGAATGCTAGCATTTCAGTATTTAAAGAAGCTTTTGAACAGAAGCTGTGGTTCTGAGGAACAGGAGGCCAGTTCCCTTCTGCCATCTCCTCCAGATGAGTGCAATGTTACTGCATTAAGTGGTTTACATATTCCATTATACTTGAATTATGAATACAGCAATCATATGGTGCCAGGAATGAAAGACAAGATGCTTTTTTTTTCTATGAGAAACTTTAGAGTTTGAACAAGTTTATTAGTTATAATCATTATTATCAAAATAAAATGCTGGCTTCTGTGTTGTGATTGTATTGAGTTTATTTAATCCCTTAAAGTAAGGCTTCTGTGGGTGGTAGAACAACTTGCTTCCATTCTATACGTGTATCTAAACTGCAAGTTCACAGCTGCTCCACCTTTCTCACAAAGTGGAAGATGTCTTGTGCCAGCAGCTTTGGTTCCTCAAAGGCAGCAAAATGCCCTCCACGGGGCATGTAAGAGTAACGGACAATGTTCTTGAAGATATTCTTTGCCCAGACCTGTGGTGTATGTGCTATCTCCTGGGGAAAAGCTGCAATGGCTGTCGGAACATATACTCCAGCCCTAAAAAGACATTAGTTAACAGTATTTTCAAGATGAACTTCTGAAAAAAGTCATTTAAAAACCTTCTGACTCATAGCTTTTATATGAGTTGAAGAAACTTCACCACAGCAACTGTTTTCATAGTCTGTACTCTGCTGAAGAGCTTCACTGGTGTTTGGATCTCCTTGACTTCAAAAGTGTTATATCTAAAGATGCAGAAAAAGCCCACTTTGTGCAGAGTTCAGTATTGAAAAGTTTCAGGCTTTTACGCTTCGTAATATGTGTTGAAGCCACACCTCTGTGTGAAACTCAGAAGTGAGCTAATTCATGTTTGCTTTAGAATTTCTGGTACCAGTATAATCCCTATTGAGAGGGAAGGTGAACTGGTTCAGTCAGTCTACAAAGAACTTTTTTTTTTTTTTGTAAGATCAGTCACTTGCTGGGGAGTTTTGCCCACCAGCGCCTCCTGGTCAGCCTCTCTTGTAGTCATCTCAAAGAGTGCAGCTGTTAAAGGTGTTTGGTTTCAAGTACTGCTCTCCTGGAAGTTTGTTTCCTTAGAAAAAATCAATTCTTACACTGCTTCTACAAGTTTTTGCTTAGAAGCTGTAGTTCATAGTTTGTTCACCTGTAAATCACATCCTTCCTAACTGTTTAAACTTGTTAAAAACGCTTGTGATTTTCTGTTTTGTTTTTAGTGAACAAAGCCATGGATTACAGTTGTTTGTCTAGTAAGTCTATAGACCAGCTGTATTTTGAACACAGATCTGAACTACTTTTGCTAAGTGTTCTGCATTGTTTTGGCAACAGACCAACTTGTGTGAATTACAGGCTTAAAAGAAAAGCGACCCTTAACTACATTGATTGAAGAAGATAGCAGCTTGGCTTTTTTTTCTAGTATAGGTTAAATTTGCAAGTGATCTAAATGCTTGTACAGGCAAGTCTGATTCAGTCTTGTTTCGAAATCTGTCTTGTACCTGCGACTTCATTACCTGGAATCAGCAATAAGGCCAGGGTCCCGGGCAAAGTTCTCCTTGTAATATCGCATTGAGGGCACAATAGATGCTGTCACCCAGTAAATCATCACATTGGTCAAAAGGTCATCGAGAGAGTACTTGCTAGTGAGAGAAAAGGATTCAATATAACTGTGAGCTGTTTCTCAACATACTATATTGCGCTTGTGCTCTGATAAGCTATTCCACTCATTTTCAAGCAGGAAATCAATTTACATTCACGTGCCCAAAGCAAAGCTTCCTAGTACTGACCCAGTAGCTTGCAGGCAGTCTACTATAAGCTTAAACTTCTACTTATCTACTTATCTTTCATCTTTAAAATTCAGCTTCCACTGGCCAGCCTTTTATCTATCTCCCCATCAGTTATCATCAGTTGTTTTTTTTAAACGAGTTTTCTCACAGAATGATATTTGTTTTCTTACCTTTCCAAGCCTCCGTCATCTTTACGCAGGAATGATTTATCTGTCCACGTAGAGAATTTCTCCAAAATATACGCAGCAAGCCCCACAGGGGAGTCATTCAGTCCACAACCTAATGCAAGTGAAGAACAGCAGAGCTCTTACATTTGCATGGCGTTGTAATACTTCAGAGTTCATCACCTTTTACATGATTTAAAGAGTGGAGTACTGCATTATCTGTTCCTGCTATTGGAGAGCACTAACATGATATAAATGTAGCATGCACGCAGCATATTACTTTTGTGTTCTTATAAAACAAGGGTAGTAATTACTTAAGGATAGTAATTACTTCAGTAGTGATAATAAGGGTTGTGTATCTTTTGGTGTATTTTAGCTTGACTTTGTAGAAGATAACATACACTGTTGTTTCAGTTTAAATATGGACATAGTTAATTAAGTTTGTGCATTGGCACAAGAGTTTCCCCTGCAGCATCAGTTCTAGGGTAATTTGCTACAGGTTGAAATCATATAAATGCTTTGACTGGCCAACAGTAGTTGAGGCCTAAATGTACCATCTAACACACAACCCATATGGAGATGAACTAGGGGCTAGAAGCTGTCTCTTTACCACTGTATTAAATGTCTGTGGATTACACACTCAAAGAGTAGTCCTGTTTACAGCTTGTTATTTAGCCTGTGCTGTACCTTACATACTGCAAAATGTGCTGTAAGAAAAAACTATAAATTTGCTTTAAACCTGCCTGATGAGAGCTACACTGACAATGCAGTTATTTCTTGAAATTGAGTAGGGAGCATACAAGTTTCCTATTCTTTTTCTACATCCCACTCTTCCACTGTGCCCCCAAGTACGTGTACGTGTGTGTGTGTGTGTCAGGTCAGAATCCTAGACTATATACAGTGTTGGTATGGAAGCTGCCTGATCATTTCAATATTCCTTTTTTCTCCTTTCTGTATTCTAAAACATAAACAGGGATGCAATGGATTCCAAATACCTTTGTTTTTTTCTTAGCCTCTTTTTGCTTTGACAGACCGTAAAATGCTCTTGAACTCAGACTGAGCTGGCTACATTTCAAAGAACTAGCCATGACTCATGGTTTTTCCCCCATGGCAGCAGCCAAACTAGAGCGGACTGTGATTTTCTTCCCCTAATTGCTTTGTACTTTGTTGACAACAAATTTTATAGGCCAGTTCAATCAGCAAGTCAATTAAATGTTTTTGCAACTCTGTGCAGTTATCTTTAGATTAAACCAAACCTTGGATAGTGGTCAATTTTTCATTTAACAATTAACTTTTCTCTGTAGAGAAATTAGGATCATGCTAAAATGTGCCAACATAGATTTCTGTTATAATCTCCCTTCCCCTGCGACTTGTTTGCTTATTCCCATGCTTAGATTCCCATTTTAACCAGTTATTAATCCAGGAACTTAATCCTTTTCTTGAGGCACTTTTATTTTTGGGGGAACATCAGGGGAGAAACCTCAACAAAACTTTGTTTAGAAACTGAAACACTTTACATTAATGGATCCACTGCTCCTTGCTTTCACAAAAGCTCTGATTTTCTTTTTTTTTTTTTTTTTTTTTTTAAATAGCTCTGCTATCTTACTGAGCACAGAGACTATACGTACTGGTCTGTATTTTTTCCTGGGCTAATGTCCCACCACATCTCCATTTGGCTCTTAAAAAAAAAAACAAAAAAAACCAACAACAACATAAAACAAAATGATTCTATGACATCGACTTTCTTTTGTACACTAAGTTGTAAGCTTTAGGACTGATGAATGATTAGCTGATCTCTGCTATTTCTTATCATTTAAAATGAAGCATTGCTGGAGCTAGTTCTAAATTTGATATGAAAAATGTATTTGAGGAAAATGGTTGCTGAACATCTGGGAGTCCTCCTGTACAAGTAAAAAGTAAATATATATTGAATAGTCTTTTTTTTGTGTGTGTAATGAAAAGCCAGATTTGAATTTAATTGCATGTTTTTACCAACACTTACTGAAGGTTGTAAGTTAGCCTTTCATTGCTTACTGCTTTGTCCTTTTAAATATGCAGGTTTGATTGCAGGTTGCTTTGTGCTGTCACTTTAAGACAAACACTTTGAGCTTGTTTATTCGTACTGACAACAGGCTTAAACAGGTTGACACAGCTATACTTTGATCAAAGTAGTAATCATTTGTGGAATGACAATTCACACAGCAGTCACATTATGCACTGTGCTTTTATGGGTGCAGCACAAACTGAATATCATACTCGGAAGAGATAATTCAGAATCAGAAATCAAGAATCATAGTGTAATTTATATTGTTTGACTGACTATCAGGAAAGTATATGAATGATAGTGAAAGCTGGCATTATAACACTGATGTAAGCCTCATCATTTTAGCATGTCTTTCTGATTGCATATTGAAAAGTCGGGAACAGTGAATCTGCTGAAGTAGAAACATGAGCAAAAGGAGCACTTTCTAAATCAAAGATCCTTTAAAAGCATGCATGTTTAATTGATTCCAGCTATTTCTGGTGTGCGTTTTTAAAATAATTGTAGACATTAGGATAAAACAATTAAGAAAATAAAATTAGAATATTTTAAATGTACACAGAAGAATTACTCTGCCATCTAAAAGGGACAAAGAAAAAGCATTCATAATACAAGGGAAAAACCAAACACACATAGCCAAAAATATATCCCTCCCTGAAGCTAACTGGTGCAAAAGTCATCTGGCTTTACTTTGTTCAGGGGTCAGCAGTTCTCTAAGTTGCAGTTTGATTCCCTTTTCTAATCTAAAGTTAACCTTTTAGTAGTCAGGAAGCCAAACAGAATGACTTCAGAGCAATTTGGCTGCCACTTAGTTGAGAACAATCTTAGCCTCTTCCCTGCCTGTGCAGTGTGAAGGAAGGGGCTCCTCCAGGTGGATCACATCTAATGGTTACTGCTGAAAGTATCTACTAATGCTGTACATCTAGAAAGTTAAGTTAGTTGCTTAAGGTTGGGAACACTCTCCTCAGGTTGCCCAGACTAACACTGTCATTTGAAAGGGCTTGCAACTTCACCTCCATTTGTGCCTCAGTGAAACTGGTCTCCAAGAAGAGAGGTCAGGCTGTGGCCTTCTTTCTGACTAAAAGAAATAAAGAAAAATCCAAACAAATAAACCCAAACCCTATCTTGCATCCCTCTTATTATTTCTTCAGTACTGTGATGCGTTCAAGCAACAGACTAGGTGTTATTTAGTAGAAACTCAAACCAAAATGCTGAATTTTTCAATGAATGGCCAGGCTGAGGTGCTATTCATTCTGTAGTTAGCGGCATCAGTTGGAAGCAGTTCTACTGCCATTTTGGATGAGGGTTTATCTCAATACAGGAATATCTTACAGTCCTTATCTAGTGGGAACCAATTAAAAAAAAAAAAAAAAAAGCATTTAACTTTTCGGAGACAGCCATCATTCGTACACACTGGCACCACTGTCTTTGTCAGGCTTCTGCCTTCTAAAATTTAGGACTGAATCTGCCTTTCAGCAAGTTTCACGTTGCACTTGCTTATGATGTTTTTTCTTGTTTTCACTTGTTTGTATTTCTAGAAGCTTCAGTTTTAAGACTCTATGCTTCACTTTAAGAATCTTCTGCAAAAGAATTCTTTTCCCAAGAGTAGCAGCATACTACTTTAAACAGTTCGGAAAGTGATATTTGCAGTGTCCACCTTTTTATAAGCTGCTCATTCAGACTTTTAGATCTTAGTCCTATACCTTGCATTCATTCATCAGAATGTACTGCTTCTGAAACACAGTAAGCCTTTGCTCAATGATGAGTTTTTTATACCATAGGCAGTTGGTATACAATATATAGCAATATGGGGAAGGTTCATTACCTGCAGTGTCTGGTTTGGTGCCTTGGATGTGTAAGTATCCAGATTCTCGCAGAATGTCAAATACGTTCTTCTGCATGAAAGGGTACATCCGTCGAACATCTTCCCTGGTAAAGCCTACAAGCCATGGTACATAAGTCCCAAGCATCACTTGAATCACCTTTTTCAAGCCTCGTACGCTAATGAAGACGAGATTCAGATGAAGCCCTTTCACAGACCTAAAATCAATTCAGGAATACAGTGTTAAAATTTCTGTCTCCAAATTTTCTAGAAAATAAGTCTGACTGGAGCTGTGAAGGAAGGACTTCACTAAACCAAATATATAAAGCCCTGGACAAACCTGAAAGGTTCATCGTAGTGCAAAAAGGAGGGAAAAAATAAAAAAGTACAGCTGGTTCCACCTCCATTCAGCTGTGTTATTTATATGGTGCCAGTTTTAGGCACTATTTACAGATATGGCATATCCACACTGGTAGCTCTGGCTGTTGGTTCATTCTACAGTAGGCAACTGGTTGCGTTGGGTACTTTCTAAAAAGCTTTGTTAGATCACACGCTGTGAAGCATAACTGCAATCCAGAAAAGTGAGCTGAGCAGCAGCCTAATGGCTTTAAGAGCTTTCTCCCTTTATCTGTTCTTTGACATAAGTACAGCTGTGGTGGCACTCCTCTTGTTAAATGCTAAATGCTCTGCTATGATGCCATCTTCCAAAGAAATATTAGGTTTCTTTTCTGATCTGTCTTTCTCAGCTTTGCATAGGTACACCCAGCTGCTGAAAGGATGAGCTCCTTCAACTCCCTTTGCTACTCACTGTGGCAGCATCTGGGACATATTTGTGGTAACACGAGATCCCCAGTCTCCTCCCTGTACGTAGTATTCCTTGAAGCCCAGTCTCTTCATCAGCTTGTGAAATATCCGAGCAGTTGCAAGGGTGTCAAAGCCTGCACGTGAAGAGAAGCACCACACGTTTGTCCTAGCATGTCCCAGCCAGAGATCATGGCCCACATGTGCTGCTGTGAAGGCATGGTGTACTGTACTGCTCCTCCTCACTCTCTGACAATAGAGAGAACACTAGTTGTTGTAAATTCAATGCAAAGTGGAAAAAAGAGAGTTGGCTTTCAGCTACCATTGCCTTCCAAATCTCCAAACTAGCCCCAGAGCCTCAGTAACATTGGTGCTGGTGCAGAGCCAAGTTTCCTGAACTTCAGACCCGGGATCTGCCTTCCTGCATTCACAGACTGCAGCACACAAAGGACTGGAGGATGGCTGAAGTGTTACACAAAAAAAAACTGTGATTCCAGCAGAGTCTTTTCATCACTTACCTTGCTGGTGTGGTGCCTCTGAAAAGCCATAGCCTGGTATGGATGGGCAGATGACCTCAAACACCACATCACCACTGTCCAGGCCGTGCTTGTTTGGATCCGTGAGTAGAGGGATGATCTTGTAGAACTCATAGAAAGAACCAGGCCAGCCATGGACCATCAGGAGAGGCTGAACAGCTTTTCCATGAGGGACGTAGGAGGGCTTCACATGGATAAAATGGATATCAATCCCTGCCAGACATCCAAGACAGAAAAGTTAAGTTCTGGCTCCTTCTCAGTTTCTTCTCTGGACTCTGAAGAAAAAGGTTGGCAAAACAGTGATTAGTAGAAATTACACAATCATCCCACATCAAGATGATGACTACCTGAAAGGGATGTCCAGTATTATACTTATGCAACACCTTTTGCCTATAGGTGGAGGTATCAATCCCAACCCTAGACAGGGGGGTCACAGCAGACTGAACATCCTTCCCATGAGAAACTACTTTCACAGTAGTAGGTAAAGCTTAAATACACAGCATAATGCAGACAAGACAGACAAAATGGCATGAAAAAACACTCTGGACTCACAGAATGGATAAATTTTGCAGCTTCTAAAAGCAGTTTCCAAGGCAACAGTAGAAGAAAAACTCACAGTTAATTAGCGCAGGTTCAGGGCCAGAGGAAGGCCCTCTTGAAGCAGACCAAAGTTTATTGTTGATATATGGTGCTCATGATCTGTACAAGCTTATTAATACTACAGGCTACACAAGAGACATTTCCCTTACATCACTAAGCTATTACACACACATAAATATTCTAACATCTTAAATTAGCCATCAGGGCCGAGCATCCAGAAGCTCCTTTTCCCGCATATGCTACTGGTGAGAGCAAAGCAAGGCCAGGAGAGGCAGCTGGGGAAGTGCTCTGTGGTATAACAGGGAGGCACAATGACCCACTCACCTTCGATGGTGGTACGGAAGTGAGGGTACTTGTTCAGGATTTCCACTTGCTTGCGCCAGTCAAACTTGTTCCTCCAGTAGGCCACCACCTTCTGTAGGTAGTCAGAGTTGAAGCCATAGTTGAAGGCTGCCCCTTCCAGCGGAGGCGTGTAGCGAGCCTGGTCGAGGCGGCGGTGCAGGTCCTGCAGAAGAAGTGAGGCTGTCCAGATGCCCATATGTGCACTGCACCAGGGCAAGCACATGCAGGAGCCAACTCTCCAGGCTCCACCAGCTTTTAGACCTCTACCTGTTAGACAGTAATCCTGGCTGAAGCACAACTCTAAGTGATCTCCTCAGTCACAGGGAATATACTTTTCTATAGGTTAACAATTCTCCTAATGCACTCAGGATTACCAGATCTCACTCTTGCCTTACTGTTAACTTTGTACTAGGAGCTTTCAGGCACTGGTGGATGGGTGAAGAACATAAAAGGGCAATTAAAGATTGGGCCCAGCTGCCTGTTGCTAGTTGGCTGGATCACTAGGAACAGGTGCTGCAATTCATTAGGAAGACTCTTCACTCTTCCAGGTGTTCTCCTGTAGGAGCCTCTGAGCCCTGCCCTGTTCTACCAACTTCTGTCCCTACACCCTCCCATTCTGCCCCACTGCCTGCAGACCCACTGTCAAACTCTACCTCAATTTCTTCATCAGATGTTTCAATCTTGAAGGGGCGGATGCTTTCATCTTCTTTCCCTTTTAGGGGTTTTTCGCCTGAGCCCCACCATCCATCACCCATTTCAATACTCTTGATCTTGCGTCTAGACATCAGCCAGCAAACCAGCATCCCTCCAACACCCACAGCAGCCACAGGGACCAGGACTGCATTCTTCTGAGAATATTGGAAGGACCTAGGGATGCATAACATTTGCATTCAGTGCAAGGATAGCAGGACAATGCTGAGGCTTGTTTCTACATTGATTTGGTCCAAAAAGCGACAAATTTTTAAAAGCCCCATAGAGTCAGCAGGGGTTAAGTACTTCTTTTGTTTTTCATGTTCACAGGCAAGATATGGAACGACCTCTTAAAAAGCAATGAATTCCACAAATACCAGCACAGGAATCTAGAACCAATATAGAGATATTAAACTCTAATAGCAAGAGTGTGAAGACTAGAAGCCTCAAGGTACATCTACGAGTGCTCTTTAGGGATCTCATTCTCTGCTGGTCATGACTTGCTGATCACAAGGTTTCCTTGGCCCTCTCCTCATGAAGCAGGATACCATGGGGGAATAGGGTCAATAGGGTATGTGCAAGTCTATTTTAAGGAAGGTATTCAAGTGAATGGGATAATAGTACATAGATTCCTCCAGGAATGAAAACTGCAAAGGCTGAGGGGTGAGAGCAGAGAAAAGGGTCTTCAGCTGCCATTGGGAGCTTGGTGTGCCCCCCTTGGCAGTGCTTAATATGTAGCTTCCCTACAGATTCAAGCATCTTTTAGGGCAAAGCTGGCCCTCTAATGTAGTCTTACACAGGTAAAGATCTCAGGCTGTCTTTTTGGTGTCCCTATTTCTGTTCCAGTTGTGAAATACCCAAAAGCAAAGTCACCACTGTTGGTTTTAACAGACGTGTAGTATGTTCCAAAGCTGTTCAATTGTGACAGCAATCATTCAAAAATGTCATGTACCTTCACGTCCCTCAAACCTGAGGGTCAAGGTCTCCAGCTTCTCCTGGAGATCTGGAGAAGTACCTTTTGTAGGGGGCTGCAAGAAGTCTTTGAACAATGAAGATTTTGTTGCTGTATCCAAATAGGGTAGGGAAAGGACTGTGCTGTGTCTCAGCAAAGATGCTGATGAAAAGTGGAGGTGTCAGCAAAGAGCAGCTATTTCACTCACCTGATGCGGGACAAGATGCTCTCCCTGCAGAAGAAAAGGAAAGAGAAAAAAAGGATCCTTACAGTCTGATAGTGTTGTCTGAATGGTACCAATCCTTAAGGACAGTGCAAAGGATTACCAGCACCATTTACTGCCCAGCCATGCCATTGCAAGCCATTAAATCACATGAGCACTTCTAATACTTTTGGATGCAGTTGAGAGGGAGGACCTCAGATAATCACTTTTACACAATGAGACTGTTTCTTGGCTGCATTTTACCTAGATAGCTTGTTTCCATAATATTGCTTCCTTTAACACAATTTAGATAAAAGGCCATAAGCAAAGGGATAAGGTGTCCTTGCAGTCTTTCATCCTGTGTGTGGCTGTGATACTCCAGCCAAGAAAGGTTATTTTGACCACTGAAGAGAGATAGGAGTGCAGCCCTGCAGTGAACTGTCAAGATCAAGGGTCATCCTGCTGCTAGCTGCACTGTGCTCATTATGCCAAAGGACTGGCATGAGGAGAAGCTCGTGGGACCTTTATCTGCTCAGATTTCAGTGAATTGCTATACTCTTGCTACTTTTGACTAGTCTGAGCTGGATAGTGAGCTTTTACATCTAATCTGCCTGGGAAAATAAACATCTCCATTGGTTCTCTTTTAGCCTGACAGATTGCCCCATAAGAAAAGCAGAGTCAAAACCAGAAAAACCAGAAGTGACAAGAGAAGGTCTTGTTACTGTCTCTGCCTTAAGGTAGGCAGCTAAAGAAGGGAGCTATTTGGTGTCATAATTAACATATCTTGAAACAAAATAAGGGCATGAAGTGCCATGAAAACACGTGCCTGCAGGCTGTTTCTTTTTACCTTGGCTCCAAGCCAAGGCAAAGACACTGCTGTAAGCAGTGTCACCCTCCAACTGTAGGAGATTGAACAGCTTATGAAACAGGTAATAATATCCCCGTGCACATATATCCCAGACCTTAGTGAGTGAGAGGCATGAAACAAGATATCATGGCAACAGCACCAGCTCAACACTGATAAAAAAATAAGCATACTAGACACAGCTCTCCAAGCAACAGAAAACAAGGTTTGGTCTAGTAAAATCTCCTCCCCAGTCACGTTCCAGAGAAGTCAGCTGCGTGCTCCCAACACCTTCCAATAGCCCGCCTCGGCCTGGCTTATCCCGTGGTGGTTTCTCCCACCCCAGCACCAGCTGAGCCCCACATAGGTCCCTCCTCATGCTAAAAGGCATCTCACCAGGCGTTGGGAAGGACCTCCTGCCACATGCCTGTCTGCTCCTCCTCGCCTTGCTGCAGTTTTGAGTAAAGCAACACGAGCGTCTCCTCTGCTGGCTTCCTTCTTGGCACTGACACTCTCTCGTACGTTGGTGCCACCTATTGACTAAATATGCACATGCAAATTAGTTTCAACAAAGTTAAACAGAGGCCGATACAAAGT
>JAOWBP010051967.1:0-14131 GCA_028571105.1 Tragopan temminckii | reverse complement strand
TCCCCTGATCATCTTTGTGGCTCTCCTCTGGACCCTCTCCAACAGCTCCCTGTCTTTCTTGTACTGGGGGCTCCAGAGCTGGACATTTGCAGTTGACACCAATGGAGTCAGCAGCAGAATCATTCGTAATGCTTAATAATACACTCTGCCAGTGATGCATACTTTAGAATGCTGGAATTGATTTTTCTTTTCTAAAAGTGTGCCCTGCCAGGGTAGCCTTTGTCCTACTGCCTAATAATACATGATGTTCCTGACAGCACGGGATGTGAGCGTAGATGTTCTGCAGGCATCAGAAAGCTGCAGCCTCTGTGCAGTCTCTACTGCTGTCAGTCAGTTCTTTTGCTGCAGATATTGATCTGCTTGGAAGAAGAATAATTAGGGTGTTTTGTTCCTTTTGAAATGGGTTCACAAAATTAGGTTTCGAGCATTCAAAACTTAATAAGGTCTAGATGTGCACAAGGGATGAGTGTCTTGTTCATTTCATGGGTGCTTAATGCTTGACACTGTGAATGTTATGGTAAGAACCAGCCTTTGGTCACTTGAAAAATGATGGTTAATATGAATAGAGTCGTTTCAAGTACTGCAGTGGATCCAAGCAGTTCTCTGTTCTAGAATACCTTTGCTATTGTACTTATCCTGAAATAACTCACAGTCAGCAAAACTGCTAGTCTGCTCACTGCAACATTATGCCTACAGCACTGGGAATTACATTGTTCAACATAAAATTTGTCTCTGCTAGTGTACGGTAGCTAAGAATGTTTCTGTTGCCCAAATTGGTATGTGAATATTTGGATGCCATAAACTTTTTAAAGTTTCCTTTGCTACTGCTTTTCTCAGGTTCAGTGCTTAGTTCACTGCAGTCATTGGTTTGCGTTTGCTACCTTTCAGTGTATCAACAACCTGATGAAAATCCTTGTGCTTGTACTGTGAGCGGTGGCAAGTAGAAAATTAGATTTACTTTTTCTGTTGCTTTCATTATTTTTATATGTTTGTTTTTGACCTCTTCTTTGTTTGATTTGACTTAGGCTGCATGAGATTAAAGCGCGGGTATCTGCAACATCCATATCACACTGTATAAGTTAGACTTATGCAGTTTCCTAAGAGAAGTGTCAACAGTAAATATGTTGAAAAGAGGTCTTCTCTGTTTTGGGACTGATGCCTTCCAGTCAAAACTATGAGAATTTAAATCATGGCTGGCAAAGCTTGCTGGATAAACACAGCTTTGTGTTGTGAGTTATAAGAGTTGTGAAACAGCAATCTGTTCGTCCAGTGAACTAGAATTCATTTAGACAGCATGCATTTTTGTAAAGCTGGATGCAGGATTTATGTTTAGTTTTCAGTAATGCAGTATTTTAGTAACAAAGTATTTGGGGAGCACTTGTGGTTTGGCAGACTGTCCTGGGAAACACCACCTCCTGAGAGGAGCTCTGTTGTTATGCAGGAAATGGCACGGGAGGCCACAACTAAACTAATGGCATTCCAGGCTTCAAAGAGGAAACTTTCAAAGAATTTGGAATGATTTGAAAAGTGGAGGACACAAAACGTGCAGGGACATAGAAAGTTTAGTTCCTTTCACTGATCAAAGGTAAGGTTGAGAGGCGCGCTGGGGACTGACTTCTGAAAGGACAAGGTACTTTATGGTGTAGAATGTGTGTTGCTTAACGGATGGTGTACAAATAATCAAGTAGCAGGAACACATTAGGCCTGTTCAGAATGAGTCACACATGTTGGGCACGGAGGATGAAGCATCAGTAGAGCAGTGGCCATGGGCTCGCAGTGCACTCTGCATCACACAGAGCACCTGAAACTCTTATCTTGCCAAGATGATAGAAACATTTCCTTCGGCTTCATTTCGACTTCCCAGGTTGGGCAAACTGATTGTTTATTTGTTGTTAGTTTTACTGTAAGTATGCCGGAACTTACAGATTGGTGCAGAATTTGCCATAAGGTTCTACATGATGCAGCAGAGTCAGTAATTCCTTCTGTCCTTGAAATCTGACTGTGGGAAATGTCAGTCACACCTCCTCTTGTTTTGTCTCTCTCTTTTTCCATCTAACCTGAAAGTTTTTAAATACTTTGTGGTGTTGGACTGCATCTTGTTAGGTGATAGCAGCGCTGTTACTGAGGGGGTGGACCACTTTTTTTTCCACTTATGCTTCGCACCACAGTGATAGTGACATCAGGTATGGCAGCGTACAGTTAAGCATGCTAGTGTATCATTCAGTTGCCTTGTAATGCAAGTTGACAGCTACTGGAAAGGAAGGTTGTAATGGTAATCTTGGAGACTTCTGCTACAGATGACAGTCTGCAAACACCCCAGTCCCTAACAGTTCATTCTTAGAGGATTCATTCAGCTCTGTTTGGTCTGAGGAGCAACATATTCTTATACTGAGCTAGCTCTTTGTAATGCTTTTAAAATATAGCCTTTAAAACAGCAACAGCGCAAAGGGTTATGTTATTTACCACATCTGTAAATGGTAATAGTGCTTTTTTATTGGTGCAGAAATGCTTTTTCATATAGCTAGTTTAGTAATATATACCAGCACTATATCTTCACTAAGAGCTGAAGTGTGTTTGCAGTCTGATGTTTCAACCTACTGTCCTGAAGAATGAAATTAGCTTATGATACCCCCCCCCCCCCCCCATATTTTCATTCTTACATCTTCAGAGGCAAAATACAGCAATCAGGAGATAAATAGAGCCAGAACTGAGAATGAAAACATGGCTGAGGCTGAAAGGTGCCTCATGCACTGTCTTGACCTCCATCCCAGCTCAGAGCAGGTTGCCCAGTTGTCCAGTCTGATTTCAAATGTCTCCAAGAATGGAGATTGCAAGGGATATTTATTATCCTTGTATAGTTTCATTCCGGTTTTCTAGCTGTATGACAGTGTACTGATTTTGTAGGCATATTTGGGCTTGTTAGTCTGATCTTCCTGTTGTATGTGCTGCTAGCTCTGCAGGTGAATTTTCTAGGTTTCTTGGTTCTTAATGGGAGTCTTCATGTTTTATAGAGAATACGGCAGAATCTGAGACTCAGGTTTATTTCCAAACCAGTGTCCCCCTAGGAGAACTGAATCTGTTATTTGTCTTTCTTCTCCATTTGATTTCTGTTCAGTTTTCAGTGAATGGGTACATTGCCTTCAGGATGAGGAGGGCAACAGTGAAATTCTGATCACCTCTTGGATATTCTAAAGCACAGCATATGGGAGGTGAGGCTTTTGCCTCTGGCGCTATTTTAGTCTTGTTTAAGTCTAGAAAGTATTATTAAATATGAGCCTCTGATCTTTGTTTCCTAGAAGCATGTTTTTTTTTATAAGGGAGTGATTCTCTTTTCAGTAACTTCTTGACACAATGACAATAAAGGCTGTTGCTGTTGTCTGACAGGAATTGATGGTCCAGCTGCTTTTCAAGATGATGTTCAGAAAGCAGGAAGTCAAGTGCAGATTCTCACTGTTGGGCAGTCTAGCCATGATGAAGATGATGGAGAGAAAATGGCTACTGGCCAACAACAGCAAAGCAAACAGGATCTTAAAACAGCAATGCAGAAAAAGGGTAAGTAGCTAAAGCCACTTCAGATTCCCATTGCTAGCTTTATTAATGCTGATTCCTTTTCTTGTTCTCATGCTCAGCCCTAGCCTAAGCAGAGATTGATATTCTTCCTTTCAGGCTCTGTTCTCTTCTGTCTCTAAAAATAATGAAGTTCTCTCGTGTCCCAGGGAACAAATGTTCCCCAGGCTCTCAGAACTGTGATATTCCCATCTGCACTACAGCGTGGCTGTTAAAGCACCAAGCAGATGCTAATGCTCATATCCATCTGTTACATTTTGATATTTTATGACTCTGGAAATCACGTATGTGACAGCTGATGAAGAGTATGGAATAACAATATTTGAACTGGAATATTAGTTTTAATTTTGCTGTTGGTTAAACTCTGTTCATGGTTTCACAGTGTGTGTTCATGCTTGGAGAGGTAAAAATTACAATACTGCATTCTGCAGCATTTGTCCCACATTGTCCTGAAATGCTCTCGCTTGTTTTTTTTTTCCTAAAGGCACACATGATTTAGGAGATAGACTGTGTATGTACGCATTCATGCATCTGTGCTTTCCTTCCTGCAGTGTTATTATCTTTTGTTAAACATTATCCGTAGGAAGGAAAAAATCCTGAAATCTTCACAGAGCTGTTTCTGAAAGCATTTATTTAGGAGGAGTTCTTCTTCAGTGTATGGCTTTTGAGGCTAAGATGACTTGAGCCAAGCGTACTCTGATGCTTTAAGAATAAACTCCTTGTGTATAAAGAGCAAAGTGTAAGTGCAAACTTGACTCATCTAGAATAGACTATTCATATCTAAATGCACGCTTCTTGTCTGCAGGACAGTTCTCACTAAGATTCATTTTTTCTGGGACATTACTCTGCAGATGTGAGCAACTTCAACTGAAACGGGCATATTTTATCCAAGTGGGGCACTTCCTGGGCATTTGAGTCAAAGGAATGTTGGCATGACTAACAAGTTCTGATCTGTGTGATGATTGTGTTGACTTAGACTATGGCTCGGAATATGTAATAGTTGGACACACTACTTACTAAAGCCGCTTGACTTAAAAATTATCAGCAGATTTCTCAAATTAGGTCAGAGCACTCAGATTTTTACTCTGGGGGACATTTCTATTTTTGATGTTATTCTCTTGATTCTTTTGTTTGTTTTCTCAGTAGAAGCAATATATGGTATGACCTTTTTTTTTTTATCCAGCACTGAGCACACTCCTGATCAGAGCAGACACTGCTGAGGCTGTTTGACTGGTATGCTTTAAGTCTGTGCAGGGGCTTTGTTTTTGGGAGTGCTGGGGGTAATTTTTATTAACATCAGAACTGTCGTCTGTGGGACACAAAGAAAAGTACTAAGACAGTATTAAGACAGGACTGCAACTGGTAGTATCTCCATAAAATATGTTTACTCTGCCTGTGTGGTTTTGCACTTGATACCAGTAAAGGAGCCTTGATAGTATCCCAGTAGTTCTGGAAACCTTTACGTAGAGTCAGGGCTTTTTATATGGATTTCCACTGCTGCTTCACTGCTTATGGCATGTCCTTTTTGACATGTCCCCAATGGTCTGCAAAGCATTTAGAATGGCTTTTTCCCATTAGTCCATCTCTTGCACATAACAGGAGCAAGAGGAGAAAACCACTGAGGTGAATGCTAGCTGACCCGATGGGAAGGGGCAGGTCAAGTGCCATTAGATTTGCTTACCCTGATCTGTGCCAATTCTGCTCTGTGACTTTAACTTTGTGGAGAGAAACCTCTCTCAGCATATGCATCTCTCCTCTCTGAGGATCATTCAGCAAGTCAAGCTCAGTTACAAGACAGGAGGGCATAGAGTAGCGGAGTGTGAAGAGAATATGCTGTTTGCAAGAAAATGCCAAATGTTTTATTTGATTTCTCCATCTGTTGGAAATTGCCATAGCTAGAATCATTTACTTCCTGCAGGAAATATTTGTCCTTTTAATTTCAGAAGTTTTAATATGTATAGGTCCTTGCTGGCAAATGACTCACTAGGACAGAGCCAGACTCTTCTAGGCTTCACCACTCAATAATTAATATTCAGTCTTCACATTTATCAATTTCTTGTATGTCTCTGCAAAGACTTGGAATGAACAACTTGATCTTCACAGAGATCACAGAATCACAGAGTGGCCAGTGTTGGAAGGGACCTCAAGGGTCATGAATCTCCAACCCCCCCAGTCTTAGTTCTTTCCACCTAAAGTTACAGCTCTTTTGAAATGTGGAAAAGGAATAGGTTTGATTTCTGGATTCAGGAACAACACAGGAACTCTTTGAAGTATTCTTTCTCATAGGCTTTTCCATGACAGGCAGAGAATTTTCCCCACCAACATTCTACATGAATGTAGAAGCAAATTATCTATGTCTGTGCATAGTAACATATGCAAATATGGCTTTTCTGCATGGATTCCAGCTGAAGAGATGGATTGCTTCTCCTAACCGTGCGTATTTGACTAGAACATTGGTTGTCATCATTAACAACTAATGTTAATAACCAGGTCCTACTAAAACTTCCTGCTGTCATGCTGGGTGCTGTATGTCCACACAGGAGCAACTGAAGAAGTAGATTGTGAGACCACTCACGGTACAGCTGAACGAAATATAAAAATTGCAGTATGCTTCTGTTTCATTTTTATTCGCTCTTACTGCTTTGGTGTTGTTTTATTATCAGGTATGCATCTGGTGTCAAAAGCTATTTTAAAGGGCATGCATTGAAGTCACTGGAAAGAACAATAACATAAAAAATATTTAAGAGTTTTTTGTGTCTATTTTCCTCATTCATTTCCAAAATTGGAAGTGAAGCAAACCATTACTGGTACAGACTCTAGTATTTATATTTTTATGGTAGTTCAGTCTCTGCTTATTGCAGACCAAGCTCATTCTCCAGTGACTAAGTTGCTTGAAAATCTCTATGTGTACCTGTGGGAGTTCAGAAGCATCATTTAGATAGCCTAAGATAGACAATGCACACACATTTGGCATGGGGCTTTAGGTAGAATTTAGGCTGTCCAAATATCTGAATACTTCTTTTTCAATGTTACTGAATAAATATTAGTATAGAATCTGTGTTTTGGAAGGTTTTTTTTTTTGGTGTGCGTGTGTTAGAATTAGGCCAAAAACTTACCATGAAGGGCATGTTGTTCACAAAAGTGTTTGTGGCACAACAACCTCTTGGCATGGATGATGCTTTCTGAAGCTTGAGCTTTATGAATCAGGTCTATATGTCTTTATTCTAAATTTCCAAAAAAGTGACAGTGGGTATAGTGAATGGAAAGTGAATTTGGTTGTGCAGAAAGGCATGATGTTCCTAATTGAAAGTTGTGGTGGCAGTGTTTTAGCCCCATTTAGTCCTGTGAAGAATGCTGTTGACGAGTTACTTGAGTTTGCAGAATCATTCCCATAGATGTTTTCCTTTCCCAGATCCCCATGCAAATACATCCTGGTCCTCTTCCACTTCCCAGTCCAGTCTTGTCGCCTTGGATCATGCTCCTGGTAAGTACAGAAAGAAAAAAGTTAATTATGCCCACACTGTTCAGCCCTGGAAATCAATGAGTTTAATTTATCCTTCTGTGTCAGGCTTAACAATAGCAGAGATTCTGGACCAGATGGTTGTTGGTTTATTTTGTTTCATGATTTCTGGGGGGTTGGGAGGAGGAGAGCGGGTGAGAAATACTGCATAGTCTGCCTCTGATACGTGAAACTTGAGTACAGGGTGGCTTCATCTGAAAAACTAGACCTGGCAAATGTCCCATGGTTGGATACTTTTTGCTGCCCAGCCCTATTTGATTTTCAAAGTTTTGTTCCCCTTTGAAGTGTCTGAGGCTTTGAATTCTTTTAAAGTCAGATTTTTAAGCACTCTAAGGCAGTACCTTTGGTCTAGGCTGGTACTGTTTTTTACATGAAATAAATATGCATAGGAACATTTCCTTAATGTGAACAGTTTCTTCTCAGTGTAAGATCTGTTTTTTATTGGATCTCATAGGAACTGTTAAAAGTGTGCTGTAAAAGTGTTCATATTTTAATTGTTAAGGTTTCCAAATGGCCGTGATAGGTTGTCTACTCAGTCATGTTGTGTTTGAAGTACTTGATGAGGTTGAAATTTATATTTAATTTCTCACTGTGTGTTTTTCTTGTATCACTACTTAACAGTCTTCTCTGTGGAACGGAGACCATGCTATTTCCTGCCTCATGTTTTGGTTTCTCCATGCAGGTGCTGTCTCACCACTCGTTTGTATGGTGCCTCACATAATGAAGCCCCTCACACACACATTCCTTCTCTCATCTGTAAGCCTAAGGGTGCAACAACATAAGAAATGATATTTTTATATCAAGTATTAGCAAATCATAGTGCACTGCTTTCTCCTCAGGCATTTCAAGCAGCATGAATTTTGATGAGGAAGAGGAT
Organism: Tragopan temminckii; assembly: GCA_028571105.1. Lineage (NCBI taxonomy): Eukaryota > Metazoa > Chordata > Aves > Galliformes > Phasianidae > Tragopan > Tragopan temminckii. The sequence goes on along the minus strand of JAOWBP010051967.1, from coordinate 6,167 downwards.
GAGGAAGATGCAGACAGCTCTAGCTCTTCCCAGCTAAACAGTAACACCCGGCCTGGTTCTGCCACAAGCAAGAAATCCAGTAAGGTAAGTAAGGGGTCAGTGCTGAAGAAGGAGCATGTGGGTCACTGTGTACTGCATCAGTTCAGAGCACAGTCAGGATAGGCCTGTTTTTCTGTTTTGTTTTCAATATGTACTACAGCATCTCTGAGCTAATTTACTGTGAAAGTTCACAGAAGTAATGAAAATAATGACTTGGAGTAAAGAACAGCAAACTTGAATGAAGAGAAGGGTAAACTGTAAATATTTACCTTTCTGCCTCTTGCAGGATCTCAGAAGGATCTTTTGTTTCTATTGCCTTTTTTTCTAAGCATTTTTTCACTCTGCTCTTGTTGCTGCTATCTGAAGATAAAACGAAGCTTCAGAGGTTTGAATATCCCAAACCACCAGCTCTTGTTAAACCAGTTGATGATGGCTCACTCCCCTGTGTACTTCAACTGACTTCTCCCTTTTAGATTTTTCTGTGCCTTAAACTGTCTCTCAGCCATCCAATCTTCTTTTCATCAAAGAACACTGTTTTCCATGGGTATGAACCTTCTCAAAAGAGGAAAGTTTTGAGATGGGAAAGTGTGAGCCGGAGTTTGATTTTGTAACGTTACAGCACTCTGTGCAGCTGCCGGTTCTTCTTTGCCAGATGTGTCTGTATGCTCAGCACCAGCAGGACAGAGAACTGCTCTGTGGGCCTTTGGTAGGCGAGAGCTCAACCAGCTGAACAGGGAGATGTCCTTAGTTTGATAAGTTGCCTTGAAGGCCTCTGTGGAACTAGAATGGAGGAAACTGTGTGTCCCTTTTGTTTTGTGTGTTGTTTTTTTAAGTGCAGCTGTTAGCAAATGTCATTCCTTCATATTTATAACTTGGTATCTCAAGGAAACCTGAGTTTTGCTTGCTGTTTTAGGAAGTGGCCTCAGCCCCTAGTCCTTCCACAAATGAGCCTCTCATAGACGTTGATGACCTGGAGGAATTTGCTGTAAGACCTGCTCCACAGGGTGCCACTGTCAAATGCAGAATCACAAGAGACAAGAAAGGAATGGATCGAGGGATGTACCCTACCTATTACCTCCACTTGGAAAGGGAGCATGGTAAAAAGGTCATAAAATAACTTGAATAGCATAACAGTTGCATCTGAATATTAAAAAAAATAATAAAAAATCTGAAGAAGTCTTACAAGGAAAATGTGATCTTGTATTTTATATGCCTTATCACTGAGACGTGCCCTAGTTCTCCAAAAGAAGAACAGCAATATCACTTTGTTCTGCTGCCTTTCTCCATATGTCTAATCATTGGCTTTAAGTAATCCATGCATGGCACCTTTTTGTGAGAGCAGCTGGGGCTTTCTGCATTCCGTGGCCTGAAAAACATCTATTTTCAATTCCAGCAGAAGAGACAATGCAACCTAGAATTAAACATTTAACAAAATAGATTGGATTTAATTATTTAAACCATAAATAATGGACTGAGTGGTTGAGAAGTCACTTTCCTGTCCTGATTTTTATCTGGTTTTGCTAAGTCCCAGGAGACCTTCTTTTGCTTTGCTTATGATGCTAGAAGACAGAAAAATTGCCTATGGTTTCCTTATATCAAAGCAGAATGTGGTGTGCTCTAACCCCTTTGGCATTCTAAAGTATGATGGTTTTTTTGCACTGCTTAGGTGTTTCTGTTAGCTGGAAGGAAACGAAAGAAGAGTAAAACCTCTAATTACCTCATCTCCATAGACCCAACTGACCTGTCTCGAGGCGGAGAGAGTTTTATTGGAAAACTGAGGTAAAGACTGAAGCATATCAGATTTATTTTTTTTTTAATATAGTTCATATAAAATTAAGAAGCCTTTAATCAATGTGACTTCTTCTTTGGAGGTTTGGATAAATCAGATGGTAATGGTACTGCAGTATCCAAGACATGGTTTCAAAATGTCTCAAATGTGATTTCATAAATAATTGATTAAAAGTCAGCAGACTGAGGCTCTTAAACACTCAAAGGCCAGATTCTCAAGGGTTGTGGGCATCTGAAGATGCAGACAGCTTATCTTAATGAGATTCTGAGAAGTGCATGAGCAGATTGTGTCTACCCACTATTGATATAAACACTTTGGAAGTTCTGTCTCTTAGATAATCTGAAAATCTCTTGGGTTTTGCCCATTTCTTAAGATCCTAATTAGAGATATTTGCATGTAGTGGACTCTACTCAGAACCATTTGCTTCTTTTCTGTCTGTCATCTCATCATACATCCATCTGTTGTTGGGACATATGTGGTGCCTCTCAGTATGTCTTTAGATTGTCTGTGCCTGAGGAAAGGAACTCTACTACTAGTTGCTGTTTGCCTGTATGGATCTCAGAACTTCATGTGCTACTGCAGTGCAAACACAGAATGAGGATAACGCAGTGTTAGTGTGCTCTAAGTTGTATTTTGCAGTCCTTGATATGATTTCCATTTAAGTAGAAAAAAACAATCTTATTTATAACCTTATGAAAATCACTGTCTGTAGTCCAACAGAGTAGTAGTCAGGTGAGAAAGCCGATGATATTTTAGATGGTAAGCATTTTGTAAAAAAAAAAACCAACAACCAGACAAGATAACCCCAACCTCACTCAGATGTTTCTTAATTGCCTTCTTGAATTTACTAGTTTGTGAGATGTCACAGGAAGTCTTCAGTTAGGGACCTTTACTGTGCCCTGCTCTACCTTTACATTTTTGTTATGGTCTTTAATCTAGAAGTTACCGTTCAGTTGGGATTAGAGTTAACTATTTATACTTGATATTCTTTGTCCTTCCTTTGGAACTACAATGCAGTAAAGGATAGATATCTGAGGCAGTGTTATTGACAAATGGTGATTGGATTTTCCATTTTTTTGATAGATCAAATCTTATGGGAACTAAGTTTACAGTTTATGACAATGGAGTAAATCCAATGAAAACAACATCAAGCCTGGAGGCGAGTGTCCTGCGTCAGGAGCTAGCTGCTATTTGTTATGTAAGTACTGCTCACAGGCAAAACATGCAAGAAAGGGCAGTTCAGTTTCTGAAACAGCACACTGAATTTCCTTCTCACTTAAGGTTACGTAAATCAACATTTGCGCTTTCACGTAGTGAAACATCTGATCTTCAGTAGAGAAACCAGGAAATTCAGTGGAAAGTAAGAGTTAAAAAAACATTGTGCACAGAACCAGGTTGCCCAGTTCTCACTTTTGATCAAAAGCTGTTAGAGGTTTTACATAACCTTCTTGAAGGGATAGGATGCTTCACAGCCTGCAGACATCATCCGAGAGAGCCTCCGGAACTGGGAGGAGCTGCACACATGGAATTACTGCACTAGGGCCTGATCATTTCTAAAGATATTTTAGAGGAGGCCCCTGTGATGCAAAACACAGATAGATGGATAAGTGGCTAATAAAAGCTATTAAACTCTTTTTTAATAGGAAGACGAAATGAAATCTAAAATGCAACTGAACAAGAAACCAGCCTGTTAGAGGAGACTAAATAGCGTTTGTTGGGGCAATGCAGACAGTCAGGACTTAAAGCACAGTTGTTTTAGAATGATTCCTGGATGACTGTTACGATGAGAGTATTCTTTCTGTCCAGAAATCTCTGGGCCCGAAGAATTCTTCCAGTCAGAATTGGTAAGTGCAGTTCTACAGAAGGTTTTCTGTTTTCCTAGTTCAATAACTGACAAAAATACCCAACCAAACTTTTTTTCTGAAAAGTTGCTGTCCAGATCTAATCAGGAATGCCTGGTGCTCTTTCAGATTGAGATCTAACCATGGCAGCATATCCCTGTATATGCACAGAATGTGCTTCTGAAAAGATTTAGCTTTAGGATGCGGAAAGAAGTGTGGGGAGCCTGGAAGCTTTAATCAGGAAAGGAAAAGGAAAGCAAAGAGCAATCCAGCTAGCAGGATTTAACATCGGAGTCCAGGATTTGATCTGAGTTTATATCATCAACTAAAGTCTCAGTAAGAACCTAGAATAACTTGCATTTTTAATAAAGGTAATTTTACTGGTTTACATAGGAGAGCATTCACTGGATCCAGGAAACTAATTGTTTGGTGCAAACTGGAAATACAAAGAGAACGCAGTGACAGTTCAAAAAAGGTTATGCATTGAAAAGGCACTTCTTGTAAGAATGAATAATACTGATATTTGAACCATTAACGTTACCAAATAGACAGCTCCGCTGCAGCCAGTAGAAGTATTTGGAAGTGTAGAGCAGATGTTGGAAAGAACAGAAGCATGGCTTCTCTTGAGAGAATGTGGCTAACACTAAAGCTGTTTTTATATGCCTGTTTTCAGATCAGCAGTATAAAACTTGTACGTTTGTATAAGAAGATGACTCATTCCACTTGATGTCATGGAGAAAGGCAGAAGGCTTGCAGGTGTGCTGTGGCTAGAGGACAAAAGGAAATCTGAATGATGTTTCGTTAATAGATAGGTTTGCTAAGATAAGATTATCGTTGCTGGCTGCAGCAGAACCAGGGTAAAAAATGCTATAAAGAGTACTCCTGAAACACTCTTGTCCTAAAGTATTCTTTTAAATCCTGCCTTGAGATTTTTCCTGCAGCAAAAGCTGTAATAAACAACAGGTTGAAAGCACCACTACGCAGTTTGCTATCTTTCAGCTCATCCAGTCAAGTGCCCATCAGGAGAGCAAGCTGTACCTGCTTCCACCAACTTACTGCACCTGACCTGCTGATGATTCAGCACTCTAGTTTACACAGTCAGAAAGTGTTGATGCATCTGTTGTTAACTGTGGGATAAAAGTGTTGAGAGCTCTCATTGATCTTCTTTTAGAGTTTAGGTGGAAAAATAATGTGTTCTAGAGGTCCCTTCCAACCCCTACAATTCTGTATGGCCATGGAAGTGAGTTTGGGTGGCGTGGGAAGACACGGAGAGATGCTATTCACCATTGTAGATAGAAAATTTGTGTGGCCAAAGCAGAATTAGAGTTGAAACACACCAGTACTGTGAATGGCAACAAAAAGGGCTTTTCTAAATATGGTAACAACAGAAGTAACATTGCTTGGTTACTTTGTGAGGATGGTCACCACATAAATAGAGGTGCAGACAAAACAAGGATGTTTAATGCCTTCTTCATCTATGTCTTCGACACTGATGATGGGCTCTGGAACCAACTGCAGGGTCTTCTTTCTTGCCCTTCGTGAAAATTGGGCAAATGTTTGCTGGTTGGCTGAGACCACTTCAGGTCTGTGCAGTTTGTGGCAATATAAGAAGGACGTAGAATTATTAGAGAGTGTCCAAAGGAGAGCAACAAAGATGGTGAAGGGCCTAGAGGGTGGGATGTATGAGGGAGCAGCTGAGCTCCCTTAGTTTGCTGAGCCCAGAGCAGAGGAGGCTGAGAGGAGGCCTCATTGTGGCTGCAGCTCCTCATGGGGGGGAGTGAGTTCTGCTCTCTGGTGACAGCAATAGGGCCCAAGGGAATGGCATGGAGCTGTGTCAGGGGAGGGGCAGCTGGGAGTTAGGGACAGGTTCTGCTCCAGAGGGTGGATGGGCCCCATAACAGACTGCCCACAGTAATGGTCATAGCCCCAAGTGCCAGAGTTCAAGGAGCGTTTGGACAGCACTCTCAGACATAGGGTTTGAATTTTGGGTGGAGCCAGGAGCTGAACTTAATGATCTTTGTGGGTCCCTTCCAACTTGGGAGATTCTGTGATTGCGGACCTTACTTTAGGAAGTTTCAAATAATATTTAATAAAGTTAGTGTGATAACAGAGTTTTATCAAGTGCTGCCGTATTTACTCTTCTTGATGATGGCAGGCTGGCATATTAATAAACCTAGAGCAGCACCTAATGGCTGATTGCAGAATCGCTTGGCAAAATTATCAAGAAGCAGGGAGGCGTAACTGTACTGTTTGTACCAGTATATTCTGCTGCAGATTCCTTCATATCCTTAGCATCTCATAATTCAGATTCTGCAGGCAGGGAGCTCAGCTGATACTGTAAGGTATGGCTCTACTTTAAATAAAGCAGTAATAAAACTACATATGGAAAGAGTGGAAGGAATCATAGAATGATAGAATGGCCTGGGTTGAAAAGGACCACAATGATCATCTAGTTTCAACCCCCCTGCTATGTGCAGGATCGCCAGCCACCAGACCAG
>JAOWBP010051966.1:0-14134 GCA_028571105.1 Tragopan temminckii | reverse complement strand
AAACAACATCACAAAAATAGCCCCGAAATATACAACAAAAAAACACTTCACGTTGTTTATGAAACGGATGGATAACATCAAATGGCCATTATGCAAGCATTATTCACAAATGACATTACATCTTGTTGATTTGTTCGTTAGTTGTTGATGGCGATTTAATATTACCATTAAAACTTTTCGAAACGTCTTCGATGGCTGCTGAATATATCTAGTGTTGTTTTTTGTTCGTTTGCATGGATATTTTGGATTGGCGCCGATATATTTTCTGTGCTTTAGCTTCAAGACTTTTTACTTAAATGATCAAAAAGAGGAACATTATCGTAGCATATATAGACTCGCTGCCTACAAGATGTTCAGTCCAAAAGAGAAGACTTTTCGCATCAAGAGAGAGAACTAAATAATAAAAAAAACTGACCAACTGACTGGCTAGCTGCCGAATACTTGTTAAGCTTGAAGCTTGCTAGAAAAGTTTCTAACCTGCACACACACATAGCAAAAAAAACTATTTCGATACAAAACTTTCCTCTCTCTCTTTTACTATTTTATAAATATTGCTCTGGGTGCTATAATCCAATTCGTAAATCTTTATTTTTCTATTATTAATAAAATATTGAATGATAGAGGGAGAGAGAGCGAGAGTCAGTTTTTTAATCTTTTTTGGCTCTATCTCTAAAATGTAATTTCACTGAACTAAAATGCTACCTTAATTGATTAAAAAAAAGACTTTCTTCTTCAAAATTTTTTTTTGTTCTATCAGTTTTTTTCTCAATTATCTAACGGTAATTATTGAAGCATCTGATTGGAGAGTTTTTTTATGATTTCTTGGACTTAACTGGACTTGTTTTCGTTTTTTTGTCGATCAACAGAAATGAAGATGATGATGAACTTGCATTAGTAATTTGTAAGCGCTCATCTTTTTCTCGTTGTTAACGATGAAAGACCTTTTGGGCAAAAGATAATAGTGTTGAATGGCTGCCTCAAACATCGATACATCGTTTACAAAATGACGATGATGAATAATGGCAAATTAAAATAAAAACACAGTGATTCAAATTAAAATTGAATATCTTCACAAATGACATATTTTTTTCTCGTTTTCACGAAAATTTAGATCAAATGAATGTGAGCTAGCTCCTGTGTGTGAGTGTGTTGTTCACGATTAAATTGAAACTAAATTATTAATTACATTAACACAAATAAATTAATAGAGATTAATTATTTAAAAAAAAGAGTTTAAGATGAAACATGATGTGAACATGCATGTTGGATCAATTTGTGAACATGATATAAAATTTGCTCAAAAGGGGAGAGAGAGAGTACCAACCAATAACAAATGACCTGATGTTCGAAGTAAATGATTACGAAATTTTTCTTTTGTCAAAAACTGATTATAATAAATTATTCTTTTAGTATTTTTTTGTTGGATGATGATTATTGGCCATCAGCTAATGGCAAAGTTGAATGTTCGGTGTACAAATTGTACGATTCTGTTCACACAAACAAACAATGGCCAATCAAGGGAAAAAAAGGAAATTGTTCAATTGTTCAGAATTGTATTGCTCGAGTTTGAATGATTTTTGGTTAGGGTCAATTTTTTTTGATGAACAATTGTCATTTTAAATGTTGATTCTTTAAATGCATATTTTGTGCTACCAACTAAACCAAATTGAAACCATTGGCTTTGTTATTTAAAGATTATTACATAAGAAATATACAACAAAATGATTGATGAAGGTGTCATTAGTTGGAGATTTTTTTAAAAAGTTAGAATGTCAGTCATTTTGTATGTTTAGGGAACTGTCTAAATGATATGTGATTGGCATCATCATCTTTTAGTTCTAGTTCTTCTTCTGGTTGTGGAGACAATCTAACCAACCAACTAAGCAACCATCCATCAATGAAGCGAACACCATCATATAATCATCATGCTCTATCAAACTGATCAACCAAGCATCCAAACAAGCATCCATCCATCCATCCATCTCTTTTTACAACAACAATACAATTGATGATCACAAATCATAATAATTGGTACAACAACCTTTTTTCTCACATGCTTTTCAATGTGATTATAATCATATAAATATAAACCATTCCAATCACATCCTAAAAAAGAAAAAAACCGAATTCAACAACAACAACAAGCAAAAATCACCACAAAAGATAAATTTTAAATATATGAATGGAAATGGCCATAAAAAATAAATATAGGAAATAACTAAAATTGGAAGAATCAAGTTCAGATTAATTATGGCATACACGACCTTTGTGTGAATGAACATTGTGTCTATGTTTATGTTTGCTGTATATTTGATTATAACAAACACAAGCCTATTACATCAAGCCTATTTTAATGAATAAAGCTAAATAAACTATTCATTTAACAGTAAACATGTTAAATTGATGATGGACAAGGTTTATCTTAACAGCATAAAAATTAATATTTGGCCAAGTATGTTTTCAAGTATGATTCCAAGCTAACAAACTAATATTATTATTAATCACTCAATGCTGATTAAAAGCAACCTGTTGAATCTTAAAAGAAAATATCTTTTTGTTGTTGTTGTTTATGGTTATTTATTCTTAAGAAGAAGATCAATCAATATGATTTTTTGTCTGTATAAATGATTAATTATCTAATAATTTATACCTAGAAATAAACCATAAAAAACAGTGAACAAAATAACGAATATTGTAAAACAGTGTTAGCATATGAAATGAGCAGCATTTTGTTTCAACATTCATCAAGTTCATTAAATACAAAATATTCTGCAGATGAAAAATCTAGCACATTATCAATTGATTCATGGCTGTTCCATAAAGCTTCTACCAAAGTCATGTTTCAAAACCCTTTTTTCCCAAGAAAATTGATCATCATTGAACAATTTGATTAAAAATAAGGTCGATCATTAGAAGCAATGTGAAGATGTCATTTGAATTTATCATTTTTTTTAAAGATTACACATTTAAAATGTAATTGAGAAGATCCAAAAAATCTCAAAGATCTTCTTCTCAAATGGCACATTTGTTGAAACATAACTTAATGTCTCATAATCTAATCGATGATAATTTTTTCATTCGTTTCATATGACACATTTTGGACACTGTTTTTTTTTATAAAAAAAAAAAGATAAACAGGAAAAAATTATGATTTGTCGCATGGGAAACGGTCGCACTTTTTTGCAAATCACTTTGATCAAAACACGAGCGGACACACAAACTTAAAATGAAGAAAAAAAAGGAAAACCAAAACACGATACGCAGCATAGATCTCGCTTGGATCAAAGTTTACTGACCGAAGCATTTGCTGTGTTCCATTCCAATATCGAGGAGGGATTTATATTTCCAAAATGAATATTCATAATCTAAACGTTTTGATCATTTATTTTGCTTGTTTGTTTTTTCTTAAAAAAATCTTTTTTGACTCAACATTTGTTGATTTTCAATCAATCCTTAAAAGTCAAAGTTATAACCTGACTGTTCCACTGTTCTCTGTGTTATCGTTTCATCAATGATCAGCAATGATCCTTGATGATGATCCTAGATTGCTATTTGAATTTATGACAGTCCATCATCACAGACAGACAGGCAGACTATAACATGATCATCGATCCAGTCTAAATATCGAAACAGCTTTAATGATCATAATAATTGGCTCAAATTTATTTTAAATTTCCCGTTTAAATTAAATGATAAACATAAAATGAAACCAGAATTAATTTATTAATTATAACATGTCATTAATTACAAAACTTCCAGCTGGATCACTCGATATGAACAAATATCCATTTAGTCTTTGGTTCCGGTTGCGAAAGGTTGTTATTAAGAATATTGGGCAAACACAGCATATGGTGGGTGATGATCAAATCAAAACAAAACATGCGGCGGCTCGCATACCACTAACCCAATTTTAAGTCCCTTAGGTCCTCGATACCCAGAATTTTATGATCGAAAAACCTTACCACAGATGTAAACTACAAACATGTGAAAGTTTGATGAAAATTGGTGAAGGCGTTTTTGAGTTATGAGTTAACAAAACAAAAAAAAACGAAAGATAATTGAATGATCAAACAAATGTGAATGTGTATTTTCTGTTATTCGAATCAATTGGGGGTCTGGGTTATTATTATTATTGGTCGATTTGGAGCATTTATCCACACACCAGTTGTAGGTCTCACAACAACAACAGCAATTGAATTAAGCTGTCGACCTATTAACAAACTTTATCCTTTCAATCCTATAATAAAAATAATAAAAAAAGTGTCTATGTGTATAAACAGCATTGAATTGAACAGTTGTGAATGGACACTTAGAAAAACCTACAAATCACACACACACACTAACTGACAATCGATGCTATTTTGGTGCCAATCATCACAACTAAATAATAATAAAAATATTAACAAACAAAACATTTAACAGAAAAAAATGATGGGAAATATGAATGAAAAAAGGGTTATATTTACTTAAAACATCTTGTAAAATAATCCAAGTTGTTTCGTTTTTTCTTCTTCTAGCTTCGTGTGTGTCCATTTTGTTGTTGGCAACATTAATTGAATTCAATTTCAAATATTTGTCCATGGATAAATGAAAATTCTCCATCATTTATGGTCATAACGAAGGCTTTCAAAAAATTGTATGCTCAGCTGATTATTATTAACTCATTTCCTTCAATTAAATAGAACGAAACAAAAAAAAATTTAGATAAAAACGCTCACCTTTTTTGTTGTGAAGAACAAACACATTTTAGTTTTTGCAAAACTGTTTAACACCAAAAATTTTTGCTGGTTTTTGGTTGTTTAATTTCTCATGTTGCCGGTGAATGATGCCAATGACCGATCGTTTTTTGGGAAACAAACATTTTGAAAAAAACACACACAAAAAATATTGATTCACCAAAGCCCCCAAGAAATGGTCAAACGAAAACAAACTGACCACTGGCCAGTTCAAAAATGTAGAAAAAAAGAGAGATATTTATCAAAATCAGACCACAAAAAAGCAAACAATTTTTTGTTTTCAGCTTGTTCCTGATTTATGAAGCAAACAAACAAAACAGGTGAATAAAGGAAAAAACAGGTGACCACAAGCATACAAAAAACACAATTAACACACACAAGAAAATTAATTAAATTAATTTGGTTTAAAAAACAACACAATTAATTAATTAATAAAATTAATAAATTTTGGTTTTTTATTTATAATTTTGGTTACAAACAAACAACAATGAAACAATGAAACACGACATGCGGTTTGTAAATATATCACATGCTTACAAATATTCACAATTTTTTTTAAAATGATTGATTACTCAAATTGTTGTTTCATGGCTAATCACTAAAAAAAAGGGTTAAAAAATGGGGAAAATAAGAAAAAAATAACCCAAAATTACTCATTTTGTGTGTGCTGGTTCAAATACAGAAAAAAACATTACGTGAAAATTATTAGAAAAAAATTCAAAATTATCAAAAAAAAATTAAAAAAAAGGGAAACGAGTCGACATCTGGTGATATTCAATGTAAACAAACATTCATACAGTTCAAGTTATTGTTTCCGCTTAAAACAGAGCGCTATTTTAAGCGGAGCTTGTTTTTTTTGCCTGTTTAATACAGTGAGATATCTTTGTGGGTGTGTGAGGTTAATCTATAATCACTTAGATTAAATAAAGATAATTCGTATGATAAAAATAAGATCAGAAAATAAATCAAATAATGCGAGATGCTCTAATAATCAATAATTCAGGAATCAATCAGATCAATATTATAATTAAATGTAGAGAGATTAATTAAGTGTCATTGAGACATTTGGAGGTAAATAGATGGCTGGTTAATCACTATCATAACCTCCAGTTTCAATGAAAGTCTTCATATTCATTTTATTCTTTCTGTTTCTTTTGCGACGGTTTTTTCGTTTTGATTTGTTGGTTTGATTACCGCCGGCGACGTTGTTTTCCTCTTCATACAATGTACTGTTCAATGGTTCTTCGTCACCCGGATTGGTTTCATCAGCCGAGCAATCACTAGCAGAAGTGTCACTGCACCCACTACTGCTACTACAACACGAAACATCCGTTGAACTATCATCATATTCATCATACGACGTAATACAACCATTTCGTTGCCATTCAATTGCATTCTTAATGGCTTCTATGTCATCGTTATTGGTTTTCTTGTTCAAACAATCACCAACATCGTCATTGTCATTGTCATCTTCATTCGCACTTGGTGACGATGATAATTTTTTCAATTCTCGTTCTTTCTTTTTCTGTGCTTTCTTTTGGTTTTTCATTCGTCGTCCAAGAATGCTAGAATTCGGTCTAAACACATAAGTAGTTGTCTTATCAGAAATGGTAACACATTTCTTCGGTTTGTTCAAATCTTCAATACTACAGCCATCATAATCAAAACAATCCAACAATATTTCTGGTGATGATTCCAATGATGTCCCATAATATCCATAATCTTCGGATATTGAATGATGAAATCCTGGTTTCAATGGTGCATCAGATTCAGATAATGTACGCCGTGTCCAACCAGGTGGATATTTTAATATGCCACGTATTCTCTGTTATGCAATTATCATCATATCATTTTAACCATTTTATTTATAAATGTACCTAGAATGATACATACGTTGGTTGCATTGAAATCCTTGGATCTAGTTGACAAGATGATATGATTGGATTTAATAATGGAACTGCCACTTTGATCATCTTCATCTGGAGAACTTTCATCTGTTTGTTGTTTTGGTCCTGAAGAATCGTAATCAGCATCGGTTAAATTCTGCTTATAATCAACAAAATTAGCTTGTTGGTTAAACAAATTTTTTTAAATTGATGCAAAACAAACCGATGTCAATGGTTTTTTATGTCCAGAAATGATTGTCGATGGTAAATTTTTCTGTTTACAATTTGCCGATTTTTCACTAGTTGTCACAAATTTGTTGTTGCCACCGAAATATGAATCCGAACTAGTAGACAATTTGGAATCTATGGAGTAATCAATGTGATCTTTAATCCGTTGTCCATCACTATTTTCAATAATTTTGCATTTATTTGACATAATCAATTTAATTTTAAATTTAAGAAAAATTAAATCTTTTTTTTTGTGGATGAAATGGAATCGATTTTTCCAGAAAGTGTGTATGTGTATGTGAATGTTTGCCTGTATGTCTGTCTGTCTGTCTGTATGTGCACTTGTTTTCTTCACTTCAGCTGTGTTCTAAATAACCTCTGGGCGGGCACATAAAAATACCAGCATTTAAAGCATCGCTCAATACAAAAAACAGACATTTTTAACAATAAATTTGTGGCTATTTCCACTCCACTTGGGTAGAAATCGGTGACACAGATTTTTTCTGAATGAAAACAAAACTCACAAACAAATCGAGCTTAATTTTTTTTCAATGAAATTTAAATTTAAAGGACAAATCAAAATAAATAATTAAATACACGCATTTAATTAATTGTCAAATTAATTATTTTTTTAATAAAAACATGACAATAAAATTTGAAAAAAAATAAATTTGCCCCGAGTGAGGATCGAACTCACGACCTCGAGATTATGAGACTCGCGCGCTACCTACTGCGCTATCGAGGCAATTCGTTATTTGTAGACAATGTCCAATTCATATTTAAACTAAATCAAATCAGAAAAAAATTAGACGAAAATTTTGAAATTCAAAAATGTTTGGAATTTTATGAATTCAAACGTCATTTTTTATAACGGCAAATGCCAAAAAAAGATTGCCAGGATTTTTTTCAGTGAAAAATTCATAATTCATATAATCCATAATGATCAATAAGACAACAAATTATGGTTTGATGCCATTTGGTGAGTGAGTGTGTTACAGCAATCCTTCGAGCACATCAATTTCATACGCTCTCTCCTACGCTTTTTTGCCAAAATTAGAACATTTCATTTTCACCATTCAACTCTTTTTTCTCAGTTTTTTTTTGGTAAAACTACAAGTTGGCATTGGATTCTTCAAAGCCGATTTCTTGAATGTATCCACGCAGCAGCAGCGGTTTGTATCAAAAATTCATTTCTTGTTTTGTTTAGTCTGTTTTTCTCATATTTGTTTATCTTAATAAAATCAAATCAAACAAAAACAAAATTCAGTTTGCTTTGCCAAGTTTGTGTTTGTGTTTCCCAAAATCCTTGTGTAAGGCCCCTGCCCTTTCACCCATGCATAACACACACCCGAAAGGACGAATATATCGATTATATCGATTATTTACATTAGAGATGACACACCAAAAAAATTTAGATTCTCTCTGGAATTTTCATGAACTCTATAGAATCGAAGCAGGATTCTTGCTCACATCCAACATCTGCCGGGAAAGTTCATAGATCGTGGTGCATGTGCAGTAAACTTACCAGAAACAAGCAAAAAAGTTGGTCGCGCCGACACGGACAGGTTCATTTGTTATTTATTTGGGGGTTGTGTGTTGTTGTTGTGTGTGTGTGCTATAGTGTTAGAATGGCTTGGTTCTGGCTCGGTGACCGCACCTCGGTCGTCGTCGTCGTGGTAGTCGACCGAAAAAACAAGATATCTCTCTCTTCTCATCTCTGAAAACGGAGTCTATTTCTCTCTCTCTTATTCTGAATGAGAGTTTATGTGTGTTTGTGTCCGTTGACCACAACCCACCAAAAAAAAATCCAACATCACCAACCGAAATGTTGGTGTTTGTTCACCATTCACAAATGTGTTTGCTTCTGCCTGCTAGAGCTAGCTAAGGATACTAAGAGCTCTTTGACCGAAAGGTTTCTCTCTCTCTTTTTCTTATGAGCCAAATATCTTTTCAAACTGGATTTTCAACACACAGCTACAGCACCATACAGCAGACCATTGTGTTTGATTTCAAATTCAAAATATCCCTGTTGTTGTTGTTAGCCGTGCCAGTACAACACAGCAAGCAAAAAAAGCTGCAGCATTATAAGTTCTTGTTCTTGTTTGTGTGTGTGTGTACGAACTCAAAAAAGAGCTCGAGCGGGCCTTCTTGCTTTGCTGATTTTCATGTGTGTTTCTGTGTGTGTGTGTTTTTGTATGAACAAAAAATCCAATTTTCATTCTGTTTTCTTTTTTTTCTGATGAATATTTCACCATAAAACAAACAAGAATATTCTTTAATTAAACAGAATTGAATCCAGAATTCTTCAAGAATCTTTGTTCTTCAAGATTTTTTTTTTAAAATCAAGATTTGTGTAATCAATCAATGAATCAATGAACTCTGCCTAAATTTTGGCTGCTATTGCGCACCTGGTTGCTATTTGGCTTATGTGTTTTGTGGAATATTAGCTCGTTTTTCTATTGATCATCATCACCAAATCTACACCATAATGATGATTATGGCAAATAATCATCATCAAACAACGACGACAAATTTGTTTTGTGATTAAGGCTTTCTTCTTCTTTTTATTTATATTTGGTGTCCATGTGTTTGTCTGTGTGTTGTCTGTGTTGTGTTGGTGTGTTGGTGTTATTGTAAATCGACCGACCGTGAATGAATATGAAAAATATGATAATAATGCCAAATTGATATTGGATGATAATAATAATAATGGATGAAACCATAATTAACTTCTACCTTTAATTAAACTCTTTTTTACCTGGACTTATTTATTAGTTAACCTAAAGGTATGCAAATCATATTTCTGTTTTTGTTTGGTTGAGATATGATATGAGAGAGAGAGCGAGATGATCACCAACAAAATTAACCATCATCATTATTAGTCATTATTATTAATCATCATCAAAAAGTCAATGTGCTATCACAATAATAAAAATATTGCCACAAAATTATCGTCACAATCATTTTTATCACCAAAAACAAAAACAAAATCCAAAAGCACCAAAACACAGTGGCCACGTTGTCAAATATCTTCTGGTCTTCATCATAAAATCAATTGTGTTTTCCATAACAAAACGCACATGCACCAAGCACAAACAAATTTTAATTTAATCCAGGTAAATATTTGATAATTTTTCTCTGTCTCTTCCTATGATGATTTACACAAATTTTGTTCACAATTTGTCTGTTTCCATTTTCGTGTGTGTATGCGTGTTTAAATCGGATATAATTATAATTAATTTTGATTGCTAAATATTGATTAAATATTGAGTAATAATTATAAATCAAGGTTTTCAATTGAATTTGTATGTGTGATTGTGTTACCTGATAATTATGAATTCATTTAATAAAAATATATTTTGTAATTCAATAACTTGTTTTTTTTGATCATCAAAACCACAATTATGTAAGATTTTTTTTGTTAAATTTTTTAGTTTTTTTGTCCGGTTTCTTATCTTTTTTTTAAAAAAATTCACTAAAAAACTGGGCTATCTGAAGTTTTTTTTGAAGTTGAAAAATAATTAAACGATGCGAAATATCCGCAAATGGCGGATACCAGTTCGGCATTCACAAATAGTGACCATTGGTCAAGAGATATAAATCTCATTAAAATAAATTAAAGATTAGATTAAAAAACATGTGATAAGTGAATGGGACGAGATTGTTGCAAAAGCCATTTCTTTGTGTTCAATTCATTGCTTTTTTTATGATTTCACCTAAAACTTAGCCTCAAGAAAAAAAGAGTCCCGTTAGTTTTTTTAACAACAGCAAAAAAATTTATATAAAAACCACGTATAGAAATATAATGGAGATGAGAACTAAATTAAAGATGCTGAAGATGATGGTGAAGATGTGGGCCAGGGTTCGTGTCATGAATAGCCAAGAGAGAGGACTTGTATGATAGAGTATTCACCGTAGGATACCTGTATCTTGGATACAGCATTTTTTCTCTCATCATTATCTAAGCATCTTTTTATATTCTTATATTTTTTGAGAATTATTATCTTCTATTTCTTCTTTGTTATCCTTGTGTGTCTCTACCTGGCTCGGTGTGTGAGAATTTTTGATCAAATTAAATTTGACCAAAAGTTTTTCGAAGTTCTTGGAACAAATTACCAGTCTTCATTTTTTTAAAAAAATATCAAATCAAATTTCCAAAAAATAGTGTTGAAATTTGGGCAAAGTGGGCAAAGTCTATCACTATTTATGATCTTTTCATAGAAAAATATGTGTGCAACATATTTCTGGATTGCTTGTCCGATGTTGAATATCCACTTTTTTTGGTTTGTTGGTCAGTGTCTGACATTCTCGGACATCTTGAACGAAAAAAAACCTTCAAAAAAAAATTTCCAGATGATCACTAAAAGAAATTAGATCCGGTTTTGTCCGTAAAATTTTTGATTATCAAAACAATTTCAGTTGCTGTATAACACCAGCTAACAAAATGGTGTGCTCTTTTTACTTGTTCTACGACCTTATTTTTGTGGCATCTTGGTTGGTTGGTTGCTTGCTTGGCCTTCATCATCTTTTCTTATCTTCCTGTTTTCTCTCTTGATTTATATAAAGCAATCATCATTAGAAATTCTCTCTTGCTCATTTGTGTGTGAGAGACATATTGTTGATGCAACTGAACAACAGTTATTTTTTTACAGAGAACAAGAATCGAATGATCGAGGTAAGCAACCAGCCGGACAATGCACTGTTTTGCTTGCACTTTGATGATGTCTTGTCTGCTCATTTTTTTTATCTATCTTTCTTCTATATCTATTTTGTTTTGTGGTAGTGGTTGTGGTTGCCCAGTGGTAGTGGCATTGTGCAACGTTGTGAGCTGGACGCCAACAGGCTGTTTTGTTTTGGTGTCTTATTTTTTGGTTTTGTGACCAAATGACTTTGTTTTGTTCGATTTAAAGTCACCCTGATTGGTGGACAGATTTGTACAGCGAGAGTTAACATTGGGAGCCAAGTGTGTGCTGACATGCGCATTAGATCATCGCAAACACTTCGGCACGTGCTTGTTTGTCCGGCAAGAGCGTACCCAGAAGTGGGCGGATAGGAGAGAGAATTTTCACATATTTTTAGTGGTAGTGGCATTGAAAACAAAGAGCAGGTGGTTGTGGGTGGCGTTGTGGTAGTGGCATTACGCCACATGCATCAGGCTGTTTTGTTTTGATTCCGCGGACAAACGCGGGCAAAAACCGAGTTTCTGTTGGCAAAAGCTCGTTATAAAAAATTCTCTCTGTTGATGATGACGATGATGATGATTGCGACCACCATGCAGAGTTTTCTTGTTGTTGGTCTCGTTGTTGCCGTAAATAAAATAAAAAGAAAGATATGGCTGACTGCCTGTCCGACTACATGGCGATGAGTGACGACCACCACAATAATATTATTATTAGATCTTTTTTCTTTGGCTAAGACAATCACCAAAAAAAGAAAGAACCTAAGATAGCAGCATGCAACATGTTGCTGCATCGCAAAATATATTACCATGACAAATTGTTATTGTTTCTACGGATGTTATTTGTCAAGAGAACAAAAAATTATCTGTACGCCATTGTCTTTTACCGTAATGATGATGATTGTTGTTAATGATACTGGCAAGCAGCATTGTCAATGAGAATTCTTAACAAGATGATAATGATAATATAAATGGTCAATTTGTCTATTTGAATTGATCATTTACCATCTGGGTATCGTTGATTTATGATTGAATTCACCAACAAATTCATTTTATGCTAATTATATTCTTGTAACATTCATTTTAGATTCATTATCCTAAAAGAGAAGAAACAGTAAAAATCAATGTCAAATTCTGCTGTTGTGTGTCTGTTTTTGGCTTTTCTTCAAGAAAACAAGAATGAATGAATGAATGAATCATTGACAAAGAATCATAAGTCAAGCATAAAGTGACGATATATTCTTCACATCCTTAAAATATCCTTTTGTTTACAGTTGCTTTTTAATCACAATTTCGTTAACATCTATTTTTTATGAAAATATAATTATATTTTGCAAATATGATTGCAATAACTTGTTGTTGTGGTTTGTTGTGTATGTTTCGTATAATTTCATAATTACAAAAACGCATAGACATACACAAACGGCACATGGTTACCATAAGCCATATCAACGTTTGTTTGATAATTTATAACCCGACAGAACCCTAAAACATCATATTCGATGGCTTGTGCATGCATGCTTGCATACAAGTTTTATTGCATCGCTTCTGTTGTTTGGTTGCCGTTAAATTCTCATCAACATCGCTGTAACGGTAATATAATAATTTATTATTAAATTTGATGAACATTTCTTTCCTGAGTGTGTGTGTGTTTGTGTGTTTCCAACCTGGATCACAATCCTTCAATTATCCATTGATTTTCTGTGTGTTTGTGGAAAAAAAGAGTTAATTTTCGTGTGAGTTTAGATTTCATTTCGTTTATGTATGCATCTGCAATCGATATACAATCGATCAAATAAATTGATTTGATTGATTGATTGATTTAGTGTATGATTTGTTAATGAGTTGTTGTTGTGTTATTGAAAGCATGACGACCGACTCGGTCGATAGTCGCGATTGCAAAATGATCTTGTGTTAGAGTGTTTATTATTATGTTGTTTGTTCGATGACTATCTCATTTATATAATATCAAATCTTAATCTCAAATCAATCAATCAATTTTTGTTTCTCTAGTTTGAGTTTATACTTTTAAAAATCCAGCTAATTTGTCACCTGTGTTTGTCGTCAAGTTGTTGTTGTTTTTCCTTTAATTGTCTCTCTCATCATAAAGATTACAGATTTTTTGTTGGTTTAGGAAAGAGGATTCTTCTTTATTACTCGAACCAGTTTGTTGACATAAAACTCCAAAAAAAAATTTTATCCAAGAGAAAGATTAAGAGAGATTGAGTAGAACAAAAAGAAGAGAGTTTTTTCAACGAAAAAAATTTATATACAAATTAAACAGCAGATTGGAAAGCATTTTGTTAGTTTTTTTGTTCGTATTTATTTTGTGTATTTGTGTGTCTATTATAAACGGTTTTTTTGTCATTCATTCTGTAAATATTTAGTTTTTTTAAACCATTTAACTAATTGACTGTCTTTTCCTCTTTTCTTCTCTTTATCCATCTCCCTTATTTACTTTTTTTTATGTATTTTTATAAAAATATATAGATACAACTTATGCATAGCACAGATACGCCATAGATATACGCTGTTGTTCATCATTTCGTGGTAGTCGTCATCTCGTCTTGGTCGTCGGTCGTGTCGAGTAGTTTGGTTGCCATTTT
>JAOWBP010051965.1:0-14136 GCA_028571105.1 Tragopan temminckii | reverse complement strand
AAAATGACTCGCCAAAATCATTTTGAATTGGAAGAGGGTAGACTTAGACTAGGTATTAGGAAGAAATTCTTTACTGTGAGAGTGGTGAGACACTGGAGCAGGTTGCCCAGTGAGATGGTGAATGCCTTGTCCTTGGAGACATTCAAAGTCAGGCTGGATGGAGTGCTGAGCAACTTGATTGGACTGTAGAGTTGGACAAGATGACCTTTACAGGTCCCTTTCAACTCAAATCACTCTATGATTCTATGATGGTCTCTTTCCTATCCCAACCAGTCACACTGCAGTTTTATCAAGGCTTGGCAGATGTCCAAGATTTTCACATATACTGAATATCCCTGGCATTTATACAGCTTTAAATTCCAAAGGACTTGAAAAACAAAAATTTTAAAGCACCTCTAAATTGTCTGTGCACAAGAAGGTGTCACTGGGATAGGTGAGCAGAACATCTGATAGAAGTGAGAGCGTTGCCAAAGGACGTATAAGCTAAACCTTTCTGTAAAAAAAAAGAAAATAGTATGGGATGTTAAAATGCATGTGCTTTCCTTGTAGGACATAACACAGAAGAGCACTGCAAAATAATCTGCGTTAAAGTTCAGCAAGACTAGCATTTGAGATCAGATATTAAAGCTATTAAACACTCTTCTTCCGCATGATCAACAGTGTGAAAAAATTGTTTTCTGCATGATTGCCATTCTTATATCTCCTGAAGGACTTTTTTTCTATTTCACAAGATGAGGCATACGATTACTCATTTGTATCATGTGTAAAACACACCATGCTGGCTTACAGTGTTCCAGTTTAGAGTGCTGACTGCTAACTGCAGGGGAGTAGTGAGTAATAAACGAGCACAGGGAAGTTTTCCTGGAGATCAGATGGAGGCAATCTGGAGATATTTAGGTTAGGAAAAGATATAACAGAACTTGCAAAGGCAAAACAAATGGGTTTAGCAGCAGCAATAGAGACCGATAAATCTGCAGAAGGTGTAATGAAGGGAGGCTGAGTCAGGGGTGCTCAGAAGGCGTGGGAGGACTGGGGAAACCTTGGGCCCACTAGGTTGCACCTGCCAGCATGCCAAACCTCAGATGAAATTATGAAGGGCTGAATGATGACAGTCAGGGAATTGAGTGTGAAGCAGGAACAAAAAAGAATGTGGTGATGTAAAAATGCAGTATTCCTCAAGGACTGGATTTAGACAAAATTTCTCCTCGTGCCCAAGGCAGATAACAGGTCCCATTCACAGGGGACGCTACTTGCAGATGCTTCATCAGCTGCAGATGCTCTGACTCAGGAGGGTCAGTGCATTGCAAGGCAAGGACTGATGATTTGGGGACAGGAACAGCAGCAGTGAGGTGGTGCTCGGCTGTATCGAATGGAGAGTCACACTCGTGGAAAGAGAGGCTGAGAAACTGATGAGTGCTCATCTTTTGGTAATGGCCAACACTGAAAAGGACGTGGTATCGCAGAGTCCATCTACATGTATGGCACTGCAAATACTGCAGCAGCTGTGAGTGATGTTACTCTGTGTGGATGCCAAAGCACTCCTCGTGCAGCAGCCTCACCTTGCCCAAACATGCACGCATTACATGCCAGATGCCTAAATCAGAACAGGCTTAAAAATCACAGCATTTTAAAGAGCAAGTGATGTTTACTCTTTGTTTGATGTTTAAACACTGCTCAGTTTAATGTGTTGCTGAGGTGTTTTTATTTCTTGTTGTTTATTTGTTTTAGAAGCTCAGCACGTTTTTTTGTTAATATTAATTTCTACCCTTCAAAAGATAAAAAACATTGGAGAAATGACCATTATTTTGCCATTTTGAAACAAATCCTGGGACCAGTGGCACTTCCCCTCTGCACAAAACATCGCTGTTTGTTTCACATGCTCACTTGCTCCAATCCAGTACTAACTTTCAATGGAAGGAACAGTTCTGAGGTTTAATCACAACTAGGGAGGAACAAATCTCTGCCCATGTCGGAAGATTTCCTGCACCGCTCCATTTGAAGCCCATTCTTGGCCTTCTGTCAGAAACACGACGGGGCTTCTGACATGGCACGCACATTCTTCATACAGTTATAAAAGGATTTATCAGCTCTCACCTTGGGACAGGTAAACAAGCAGTTACACCAGCGTGCAAGCTCGAGTATCGTTTTATGGGCACGGCACTACCTACAGCCATAAAAGCGCGCCGAGAGGCTGAAGATCGCTGCTGACGGACCGTGGCAGCAATGAGCGCTATGTCGTGAAGCCGTCGGTTGAGGGTGATGTTGTCCACGAAAAGCCTCGAACGTGGCCAATTCTAGCCGTTTTCCAGCTCCTTACGGGCTGTGACACTGCGCAGGGCTCCCATGGGGACAGCAGATGTCACCCACGCAGCCAAAGCCCCCTCCAGTCACAGCCACTGTTACATTTGTCTAATTGAGCTCATGCCGGATGCAGGTAGTTACAGAAAAGGTTTGTTTTTAGAAAGAACCCCAAGGTTTAGCTCCTGTGGCAGCTGAGCCAGCCACAGGGAAATCCCTTAGTTGATACGGTTTGTATCTACCCTGGCGATGCCTTTCTACTGCTGCCCAGCCCACTCATCACATAAATGACCATTTAATTACTCTTCACTCCAGTAAGAGGCACATGGCTTGGACTTCAAGCAGCTGTCAGGAAACCAGCAACCTACTTCACAGCCATGTCCCATCATAGTGACCAGTCTGGGAAAACCAACAGAGCATGGCAGCTGCTGCTACATGGGAACCACATAGCCCTGGGTTGCCCTGCATGGTGCTGAGAGCAGAAGAGAGTTTCACTGCATCTACAGAAATTCATGAACTTGATACACATGCTGCAATGAATAAAACCTTAAAAAGAAAGAAAGAAAAAAAAGGTTTTTTAAAAGTATTACTACTTTTAAATAGCAACACAACGGCACTCAAGACAAGAGATAACAGCCTCAAGTTGTGCCAAGGGAAGTTCAGGTTGAATATTGGAAAAATTTCTTCTCTGAAAGAGTAGTAATGCACTGGAACAGGGTGCCTGGGGATTTGGTAGAGTACCTGTCCCTGGAGGCGTTCAAGAACTGCGTAGATGTGGTACTTCGGGACATGGTTAGTGGGTATGGTGGGGATGGGTTGACAGTTGGACTAGACGATCTGAGAGGTCTTTTCCAGCTTCAATGATTCTATGGCACTGAGTAATGGGAGAGGAAGACATGAGCATCTCCCATGACAAGCTGATCATGCTATGCACACTTGGGGCCATGAGCAGCCTTGTTTCTGCTGCCATACTTATACCCACCTTGCGGGGTCTCAGAATCACCGAATCACCAGTGTTGAAATAAAACCCTTAATTAGAACAGCTGATGAGGCAGAAAGCAGCAGGTAAGTGTGCATCTGATGAGTGCGACCTGAGGCTACTTCCAGGAGTAGCCAAAGCAAAAAGTGCTTTTTTGTAAATGTAAGTACCACAGAGCTGGCACTCAGACTGGGTCTGCAGGGTCAGATTCTGGGAAGTGCTGGGCACCTTTCCCCCCCAGGTACCAAGGGTGTTCAGCAAAGGCAAGAAGTTTCATGCAGAAGAGTGTTCTTGGCAGAAATTATTTGCTTCAGGCAGCAGTCTCACAGACACAGGCATTTTCCCTATTTCCTTGCACTTGATATAAGCCATGTTAACATCCCAGTAAACATGTTTTCTTTTCAGCTACAGTGCTTGTAACACTATTTGCCTGAATTAGAGTGAGTTTGTTCTGCAAACTGCATTTACCTTTCCCAGATACAGAGCAGCTGTTCCCTGTACGCTCTCCCAAGGTCCTTGTTTGCACAGACTTTTGTCAGCAAATATACCCCCCTAAACAAGTCACTCACTTAGACTTTCCAGCACTGATAGGGGAGTTGTGAGCCCCGCAAGACACCTTCCTCCTTGCCTTTTTCTTTCATTAATAGGCACTAGCCTCCGAGACGGCGCCAACAAGGGTTTGCTCATGTCATCAGCCATGGCCATCAATCAGTGTTCAATTGTGAGCCTTCCAGAAGTGTGAAAGAAAGCAGCAGATGTTATTAATTCCTTCTTGGGTGAAAGCTCTTCGATCACATCCTGCTGACACCTGCTACCTATCCCCACCAGCACAAACGTGAAGGTTACCAGCTCCCGGTTGGTACCCAACAGAAAATATCCCCACCGTGGCTCCCCCCAATGGATGTCCCACTGAATATTTTGGTTTTGAAGCGGGCAAAGAGGGAACACCAATCAGGCTTCACTCCATTACCCGCGGAAATCATGTTAAATTGAAGTTCAGAACATTTCTTGGAACCTCCTTCCTACAAAGCCTAGGTGACTCTGATGGGGGCTAATTAGAGTGTTAATCACCACCATAGCAAAAGGTAAGGCTTCTTCAGGCTTCTTCCTGAAGGTGCCTAAATAAGATGCATCTAATTAATCTAGAATCTCATTAGATTCTTCAGATGCCTTACTGAAGATGCCATTACACTTTTCTCCCTACATGCATTGCAGTCTTTCAGCTGTGTCAAATAGGTGCTCTGCTCACCCCCCTTTCTCATGCATTACACACGAGAGCAAGACATAAATGCAGATGTAAAGGACCTGCCCAAAGCGTTAGAGAGAACCTGTAGCAGAGCCAGTGACTGCACATTCATCTCTTAAGTCCCCACTTCATGCCTTAACTTGGAGATCATCACTCCACACAAATAGCTGTGTCTGGTGGCTGGGTTGTTTGAATGAAACGCAGTGAGAGGGGAGGTGAGGTGCTGGAAAATGTGATTAATGCAGCCCTTTGCACAGTTTCTCTAAAGCTTGGGACTGAGAGATCCAGATGTCTGAGATCTGTATTCTGGAACAGATGGCCTCAGCTATGCAATAGGGGGGCTTAGCATGTTTTAAATGAAGTCCCCATTAGAGCATGCTGCTCATGAGGGATCTGGTGTGACAGTGTTGAGGAGTGGAGTGACACAGAATCACAGAATCGTAGAATTGTAATTAAGTTGGAAGGACCCTTAAAATCCATCTAGTCCAACTCCCTGCAACGAGCAGGGACACCTACAGCTCCATCAGGTGCTCAGAGCCCTGTCCAGCCTGACCTTGAGTGTCTCCAGGGATGGGGCATCCACCTCTCTGGGTGACCACCCTTGTTGTACAAAACCTTTTCCTTATATCCCTACACCAAGGGAAGCTCCTGACTTCGGCCAGCCTGCCCCAGCTGGCTTCAGCAGGGGTTTTGGTTCTTACCTCCCTACTCCTAAGGAAGTCCACATTTATTCCTTCTCTGCTCTCCAGATGCAGGCATCCCTACAAATCTGTATCTTCTAATCCAAACCAGAGTTGGCAGCTCACAATGTTTTGTATAAATGTGTAAAAAATGTTGGAGTCTCAATCAAAGTCAAGTTGTTGCCTAAAGTAAGAATGCAGGTTATTTCTGTGTCCATGGTACAGAAGTTTCAAGCCTGTTTCCACTGGTTTATCTGCCCCCAGATTCCTTGTAGAACAAAAGCAGACCCCCTGGCAGAGAAGTGCTTGAGGATGACACTCAGGTCAGGTCCAGCTTTCAGGGAGACGTGGGAGATGATCATCTCATACAGGCAGTGCTCATACAGGCAGTGCTCTTACACAGTGTTATTTTCCTTGCTCTAAGCTTCCTGCCACGGCAGATCTCTACTGCCCTTTAGCAAGAGAGAGTTGGCCATGGGTGCTTTTAGTCTTCAGGGACACGAAGGCAAGACACAGTTCTCTTCCTGGAAAGTGCCTGCGGCAACCCCACCCTGTGAGTTGGCTCAATGCTATCTGAAGTCATTTAAGCTGACATTGCATGAGTAAAGAATGTTATACATCAACCACACATGAAAAGACGGCACAGTAATGGTCCTTGACTTCATCTTCAATGGCCTTAGCTGTTATATCTGGCCTATCTTGGGCTGGGGACACGTCCCCATCTCTTGATAGCAGTCAGGTGCAAAGCTATTACAACAGTGATTCATGCCCTCAGCTAACTTCACAGTTATTTCCAGGTTCAACAGTACTAATCCTAACTATTCTGAAACAGGCAAAGTTATCCTGGATTCTCCCCTGACTATGATCCATTGAGAGATGGACCATGGACAGAAGAAGTCATGGCTGCAGGCTGATCTCAGGTAAGAGCTGTGGTCTGTGGAGCTATGCAGAATGATAAAGGCTTTTTTTAACATTGATCATTCAGTGATAGGAAGAAACCATGGTGATTTTACTTCCTATTAGATGGTGTGGATGAGCTACATAGGTCAAATGAAGCTGGAGCTGGAATCTAGAGTAACTTCTCACTAAGAACTTAGAGAAACTTGGGTGAACAGAGAGGGGTAATATTTGCTGTCTGATGAAGGCAGAGTGACTTCAATCCAATTGCACTGAGACACTGAGATAAATGCATGCCATCAGAGCATTTGTAGGTGCCCCAGCCAGCTCTCAGCACAGGCCCATTGCCTGTAGAGGCTTGCAGCCTGCAGCTCAAACCTACATGAGACCCTTTGGGCCCGGAGCGTGTTAGCAAGAACTTATTCTGACTCTATCAACAAGGGATGTTGTAGGAGCAGTGTGGTGAGATTGCATAAAAGTCACGTGTCATTTCTTGCTCTCCTGAAAATGTTATCACAGCAGGAAAACTCTGACTTGGTGCCTCTCCAAGGAATATATTCCCATGCT
Source organism: Tragopan temminckii (assembly GCA_028571105.1). Classification (NCBI taxonomy): domain Eukaryota; kingdom Metazoa; phylum Chordata; class Aves; order Galliformes; family Phasianidae; genus Tragopan; species Tragopan temminckii. The sequence continues at coordinate 7,469 of JAOWBP010051965.1, read as the reverse complement.
GTAGATAAAACATTCTACTAGATGTTGTCTTATTTTCATCATGTGTTGGTTCTTCTCAAGGAAGACTGAGTTTGCTATTAAGGGAGATAGCTGTCTGCCTTTATTACCACTGTCTACTCACTATTCAGACCTGTTAAGCTGACAGAGCACTGGAAATGCATTATAACCAAATGACCAATCAAGGGAAACTGAGCCAAACCTAACTGAAGGCTGTATCAGCTACATCAAGAAACCTATGAAAGAGGCACAAAACCTGCTTACTGTGTTATCGCTTCTTATCAGGCTGGGATTTGCTTTGTGCTCAACAATTCAGTTTAACATGATAGTCAATGGTGAAGAAAGGAGGGGAACGTGGTGACAGTCACAGCAGCATGGAAAGGCTTTAAAATGAACCAGTGAATCCAGAAAAGGGGAATGAAGAATGAGGGAAGTACAACATGGAACACAAACTGTTTGCGTAGTCTTTAGGAGAGTTATATTTACTGAGTAATCTTGGTTATCTATGCACATGGGCAGGGCATGGCTCTCATTATCTGTCCAAACAGCACCTGGCAAAATGGCACATAAATATCATTGATGAAAATTTTGTGTTAACAACTACAAGCACAAAAGCAATGGAAGGTGATGTCTGCGTGCAGAAAGCCCTTCACAAGAGCAGATGGCAAAGTTTAAAGCTAGGTGGCCAGAAGGATGCAGACAGCATTCAAAAGAATATAGGGGAACTACAACATCAGTGTTAATTTACAGCACAGGTGCAAAAAGCTTAAAAAATGCACCACAAGCTTTCAGTTTAAAAAGAACAGAACGTACCTCTATCCTGGAAAGAAATCTTTTAAACTGATTTTTGAAAAAGAAAGATTAGATTTCCTCTTTTATAATGAAGGAAGTATAGTAGGTTCAGATTCTGAATGTTAACACTGATAAAGTTCTATAAAGTCCTTTGATGGCTATGGAAATGACAGCTACTTTTCATCGTGCTAAGTTAAAGAGAGAAAGTATCAGAAGCATTACTATTTTTTATTATTTTCCTTTATTGGTACAAATAATGTCATTCAAAGACATTGGCTACAAAAGGAAATTTCAGATTCATCACGAGGGCAGCAGGTAAAGCCATCTGTTAATCTGTGATAGTAAGAGTGTGGCTGTCTTTGGATTTTGCAGCTTTCTACAAGGGAGGAAAAGCTCTCCTGAGTTTTCAGTAGGTGACAAATTGTAGTTGCTGTGCCCATATCTGCCCAATTTCAGTGTTTCTCTCTGAGATTTCAAGCTTCCATAGTGAAATCTGATGACTGGTACCAAAAGGAGACAATGACACACCTGGGAAGTTTGAGTTTTTAGGACTGTTATCTAAGAGCCCACTTTCCTCTCTTCCATACATAGGCTTATAAAACGTAGGCACTAAATGTTGCCATCTGGTCGGTGGATGGGATGACACTATGTGCTGAGATTGATTGGTGCTGGGAGGCAGTGAGAACCAAGCAGTGTTTCCCTACTAATGGTATTGATTTCCCTCCGTGGAGATGCATCACGTGCTTGGGAATCAAACATAGTCTTTTCTGTGCCATGTGAAAACACAGCTCAGATTGTGTGCTGGGTGTACAGCAGCACCAGGTCTGCGTGGGTTCGTGTCCATCTGAGCAGCCAACAAGGTGTAGCGTGGCTCCCTTCCTGCTCTGTGTGCCCAGGTCTTCTTCTGAAGGAGATTACAGAACCCACCCTCTGGTCCTGGCCATTGGCACGCATGTAAAACTGTGTAAAAGTGTGTGAAGCTAACCCCAACATGGGGAAGGGAGCTCTCACACATGGCAGGGGCAGTGAACACTGCAGAAGTGGGGCCTCCTGAAATAGTCAGAGCAGCCCTGACAGCATCCAAGTGAAGGATGTAGAGAGTGAAGGCACTTGGCAGCCCCAGGAGCTGCACCCAGGACGAAATGTGGTGACCTTGTTCCCTGTTTGCTGTGTCAAATGCATGATCCTTCAGTGGGACCATTACAAACACAAGTCACTTGCCCAAGGCACACTAGGATCTGAAAAGTAATATGTCTACCATGCAATTAATTTGCTTTCAGACAATAAGAACTGGTAAACATACACTCAGAAAGGACAGTAAACTAAGCATAGTGAATTAATAAATTTTTGACTACTGTTTTAGTAAGACTGCAGGAAGATCACAGTCTCAATTACTCACCAGCTAATGTGCCACAGACCACTTGGGAAATGCCACGATTCAGTGTGAAACAGTATTGATCCTTCATTTTCTTTTTCCCAAATGTATTTTGGTAGCAATTCCAAAAGCAGACCATCATGAAAAGCGCTCCTTGAGGACATCAGCACAGCCCTGATTCACTGATCCAGCAGCACTGCTGACACTGAGCAACATTCACATCGCTGCGGGGCAATGCAGCAAAAAGCTTTTACTGCAGCATCAAGCCTTTATTTGTGCTGGAATGGGACACCTGGGGTATATTGAGGGATGCTTGCGGTATGCTGAGCAATCTAGTAAGGCAGGATAAAATGGAGACTTGTTGAAGGTAGTCAATGCAGCCGCTGCCTCCTCACAGCACATGGTAAATGTAATCAAGCTGCTCTTCAAGAGTAAAATAGCTCAAGAGTAAGATAGCTGAAACAATAGGAGCTGCCTCAAAACACAGATATGTATTGAGAAGCTGTTCAGGGACCAAGACGTGTAAGCAGAGGACTTTTACTGGCTCTGATCACAAATACAAAGAAGAAATTGTTATTTTGATGCAGGTATGTGTACATATACGACCAGAAAGACCAGAAAAAGCAGAGAGAATTATCTGAAGCACTAGAAAAGCATGAACTGGAGAGAAAAGCATGCATTTCTGGCTAGGGAAAGTGCCTGCTTCAAGGAAGGAGACCTCCAACACAGGCCTTGTTCCTCCAGGCTATTGTTTTTCTTCATTTTCCTCCTCTTCTTCTTTCTTCTTCTCCTTCCTCTTCTTAATCAGTCAAGAGAGTTTCTTTGCAGAATTGCCTGACTGTCCTTCATTGTCCTCATAACCACACAAGCACCAGCTCCTCTGGAAAGGAGTGGCAGCCTGTTTCAGACTGCATTTGAAATGCTCATCTGAGAGGTCATGGACAAGCAAAATCGTCCAACTGCACGCTCAGGAGTATTGCATTATTAAGGAACATGAAGCTTCTGAGCTGATGTAGAATCATATAATTGTTTGAGTTGGAAAAACCTTTAAAGGTCATCAGGTCCAACAGGGACACGTACAGCTCCGTCAGGTTGCTCAGAGCCCCATCCAGCCTGATCTTCAGTGTCTCCAGGGATGGGGCATCCACCACCTCTCTGAGCAACTTCTGCCAATGCCTCACCACTCTTATCATAAAAGACTTTTTCCTTATATTCAATCTACATCTCCCCTAATGATGTGATAATGTGCACTATCATTTGGTATGTGAATTAAACGATACTCAGTCACTTGTATCTCCATTTACGGTGATCTGAATCAGATCCCACCCCAGCTGGAAGCATTGTCCTTACCTCTCCCCATTCCTCTAGTAATGATGCTCCTGTATTTCCAGTAGCAGGGCTCCAAAGATAGCTAGAGGTTGCTGAGGAGTATGCAAAGACCAGTTGGCTCCACAAAGACCCTTTTAAAACTGCTCTCCCTCTCCCTCTGGGAGAGGTCAAAACCACTGCTTGCCGACACCTCAGGAAACAAATTTCCTCTGATGAAGGCTGCTATAGAAAATACAGTCATTACTGTACATAAAAAAGACACATCTAAATCACGGAGAACAAGCGTGAGGGAAAGAATCCTATACAACCAATTTCTTTAGAGGCCTTTTATTCCTTTCAGAAGGGGGAGTCAACCTCATCCCAGTCAGCAGCTCCACGACCAGCACTGCCAGCAGCTGTGCTGCTCCAGTGGCTTTGCTGATTCAGACTCTGACTTAATAGCTGGTCACAGCTGCTGCAAACGGAGCTCTCCCTTAACGATTCTTGAAGCTACTGTCACCTAGAGTGGCCAAAACACACGTTTGGGGCTCTCTGTTTTTGTATTTTGTGTTGGTGTTTGCAGATTTATCCTATTCTTGCAGGTTTGGCTGTTTGCAAAGCGATGGAGGAAAGAGATGGATAGGCACATTGCCTATGAACCGTTGGGTGCACTGGGGTTCTTCCCTCTTACAGTCCTCGCTGCCTCCTCTGAGCACAGCACAGCTGGGGCTGTGCTCCCACACACCACGGGGACGGGATCTGCAGTCCTCTGAGCATGGTCTGCTGGACCTGAGGAATGAGGAGAAGAGATGTTTATAATAACAACCCAGTTTGCATTTTGTGAGTGTTGCCTGGAGCCATCCCGGGCCTTCCACATGAGCCAGCTTACGTGAGGGCAGGGATGGCCTCGTGCCCTGGGTTTCTCCATCACATCTTGCCACCAGATCAATTTTATCTGAACTGTTTGCTGCCCTCAAGCAGCAGTGAGAAGGCCGGAATGCTGCAGATAACTCTGCAAACAGAGAAGGCATGAAAGGGTCAGAGCCCCAAAGAAAGATCGATATGTTGGCTCTGCCAAGGAGATGAGCAAATTGCATCTGAGGGCTGGAGAGACAGCCGCGAGAGAGAAAAACGTGGTGTTCTCTCCCTTTGTCCCTCTACCCAGTGCTGCAGCCATCTCCATCCCTTTTGCTGCATTTCCCGTGCTTCGGTTCACTGCCCATAGGTTTCTCCCAGCAGCTCAGAAACACTGGTTCTGTCCAGGTCGCTCACTGGGTCTTTCCAGACACCAATGCACAATAAAATCATCTTCATCTCTCCCTGCTACCTAATGCAACCCTGAGGAACGTGTTCCATTCGGGATTTCTCCTGCCCATTGAATCTTCCCTCCCTACCCTGTTTGATTAATTGCTGAGCCATGGGCACACACAGCAGCACACACCTAATCCGCTGACGCAAGCACTTTGTTTTTCCACCCTCATCACTGCAGGATGATACTAATCAAACAACCATGGGTATAAAGCCAAGCTAAGGCACCTTTCTGATAACAAAGCATGATTTTCCCTTCAACATTACACTCTGTGGGAGGGGGCCCACTCAAACAGCCCTGTACTGTTTCTCTCAAAAAGGGACAATAGTTTTTCCCAAAAAATCACATCTGGCCTAGAGAAGCTCATGAGTTTGGGCATTGCCCAAATTGTAGAATCATAGAACATCCAGAATTGGAACAGATTCACAAAGATCACTGAGTCCAACTCCTGGTTCCACGCAGGACCATCCAAAAATCAGATCATACGATTGAGAGTGTTGTCCAAATGCTCCTTTGAACTCTGAAGAGTTTGGTGCCATGATCACTGTCCTGGGGATCGTTCCATGCTTGACCACCTGCTGGGAACCTCTTCCTAATATCCAATTGAACCTCCCCTTCCTGAAGGATCCTTCTTGAAGGATTCGTGGGCACCCTGGCTAGGGGATGCAAAGCACTGACACTTGTTGTGGGAATTGGCGGGTGCTTTGGGACTCCCCAAGTTAATAAATGTGCCACAGTGAAATCTGAGCATCCTCCTCACACAGCCAGAGTGAAAGACTTAATTCAAGTAGAGGGCAACTGCAAACATTGCCTCTCTAAGGTGAAATGATAACACACGGGTGTGCTACCTTAGGTGCTTCTTTCATCTGTTAAAAATTATGAGTTCCTGCCTTTTGGGAAATGATAGTGTTCAAGGGTTAAAAATATTCCCACTGCTTTTAAGGTCATCTGGAGACAAGGAAAACCCCTCTCCAAGTAGGACTTGAGGTCGCCTGTGCAGAAACCAAGAACCAAGAGCCACAGGCAAAGCAGCCCCCACCAGCACCATGAGAGGCCTTCCTGAGTGCGCCCGGAGCATCCAGGTGATGCCAGCCCTGGGAAAGTGGGGACGTTATAAGCCTCTGTGTAAGAGTAGCGTCTATCTTTGCTTCCCTTTTAACAAGATTAGTCTTGCTTTTCTCTCCCTCTTTATTTTGCTGTCTGCTGGCCACCTCCGTGCTCTCACGCTAATGTGATTAGCGGTGCATGTGGACCATACTGGCAGCAACTGTCACAAAGATCTCTGCTTACTTGAGTGCACCTCTTTCCTGAATGAACTGTCTTGTGTTTATGGTCACAGGGGGTATTGTTAACTCCTGGATCCAAATAGAAAGGGATATTTACGGCCCTCCTATAAAACTTGATTCAGGGAGACACTGAGGAAAGGAGCGGACAGAAGACAGATGTGTTTCCTACCACAGATGCTGAGGAGGTTCAATTGTTCTGCATATGTAATGACTTTTTATGGTTCCTTACAAATGCTTTTTAGACTGCTAGAAAGGTGCCAAAGTCAAATACGCAGTCACTTGCCGAAGACAATTTAGTGACCATATCGCACCCTACAACTTTATATCTAGTTAAATCTGTTGGAAATGGGCATCTCCCAGAGTATAACCCAGAGAGGAATCTGTCACCTCTGTCCCCACATGCAGCTCTTGTGTCCCTCAGTGTCCCCTGAGCCTTTCAGAGCATGTTTTTTTCCAAGCGAGGCACATTATCAGTGTCAAGTCGCCAGCTCAATTGCCTGCAGTTTACCTTGTTCCAAAAGAGCAGAAAACAAGTGCTCCTAACTGTGCAAACAAATAAGTGCTTGTAGGTGGCAGAGCCAGAACGGCTACTGGATCACAAGGCTGGGGAGAACAGATGAGCGGTGAACAAAGCCAGCATAATTACAGGTAAGGGGAGAGGAGGAAGAAGGCAAATTGCCTTGTTGTGCCCCAGCAGCCAGGGGACACTGCTACGTGATGCCTCTGCCCAGGGCAGGCAGTTTTCACTCCCTTGTTAGCTCCCATGCTGTGACAAGGGAAACAGGAGGAAATGTGTACCTCAGCTGATGAACAGGCTTGGGGCTATTTACAGCCAGCAACCACAGACCCTCCGTGCTCCTGTAACAGAAGGAAAGCCATTTCCCAGAGATCTTGCACCAAAAATGTTCAGGAAAAAGCAGTTGTTTGATGGGATGCCTGCAGGGAAGTGCTGTCATTCTGCAGCTCATCTCAGCTGCACACAGCTCTGCGATCCAAGGGATTACCGCTGACTGAGGACAAAGTGCTCCTGTTGCTTACACATAGGGGAAAGGGAAAAGACGGTTACAGGTTGGATATCAGCACAGCGTTCTTCCCCAGAAGGTGGTTGGCATGGAACAGGCTGCCCAGGGCAGTGGGCACAGCCCTGATCTGCTGGAGTTCAGGGAGTGCTTGGGCAGCGCTCTCAGACATTGGGTTTGATTGCGGATGATACTGTGTGGAGCTGGGGTTAGACTCGATGATTCTTATGAGTCACTTCCAACTCAGGATATTCTGTGATATTCTGGATGCCCCATCCCTAAAGGTGTTCAAGGCCAGACTGGATGGGGCCCTGGGCAGCCTGGTCTAGTATTAAATGGGGGGGCTGGTGACCCTGCATGTGGCAGGGGGGTTGGAGATTCAT
>JAOWBP010051964.1:1222-14138 GCA_028571105.1 Tragopan temminckii | reverse complement strand
TGAGCAATTGCTCCCTATCCTGGCTGGAAGAGAGAACAATGCATCTGATCCCAGCACCTAGAAGCTGTACACTTCAGCCCAGATATGTCCTCCCCCACAGATACCATATGACATCTGACCTCTAGCTCCTGGAAATCCTCCTCCTCCTCCACATCATAGGAGAGGGTGTGAATCTTGATGTCATCTGCTGAGAGATCGATGAATTTGCTGTCTGGGTACTCCAGGCTGTCCTTGGTAGGGGAGCGGTCCTCAATGAATGTGGTTTCACAGCACTCTGAGTTGATGCTCTCACCCCACGAGCGCAGCACATTCTCCGAGTAGAGGATGATGTTGGGACGGTAATGGGACTCCACGGTCTGCTGCAGCATGTTGGGATCCAGGAGCTGCTGCACGGGGTCATTCCTGCCATTCTCCAGGCAGCTCGGGGAACTCCCTGCTCGGTGGCTCTGATACTGTGGGGTTGGGTACACCGACACCAGACCATCTCGGCTCTCTGCTACTAAGTTCCTTGTATTAATTAAACCATTCCTTTTCCCGGCCTCAGCAATCTTATTGTGCATGAGCACATTGTTCTGCTCAATCAAACCATCCATACTGGGAGGTGTCAGAGAGTGGGATGGTGGTCTGTATTATGTTGTACTGTAGATACAGGTCACACTGGGGCAGTGGCCTCCATTTTCCTGAAGAAAGAAAATAGACACCAAGGTGAGTATGTAGGTAATGAGTAACACGTGAAAGCACCCAAATCAGCTTGTCTTTTGTATTATCTCATGAGAAAACATAGCCCCATATATGCACACACCTTGACCTAATATATCCCCATTTGAAAAGGCAAACAACTTATAAAACACCATGAGGTGAATACGAGCAGGTGGCAACGTCTGGTGACAGAGGGCTTCTTGAGATGTCTTGGTAATGGTGGGCCACATCAGAGGAGGGCTACAAACTCCCTCCATTTTCACATATATCCTACAGTCATTCTAAGGACAATGTTCCCTTCCTTTGAACTTTGATAAGAGAGATGGGGAAAAACAAAACAAAACACAAAGATAAAAGACAAAAAGCATTTTCAGTTCTGGAAAAGCTGCAATTACGAAGGGCAGGGCAGCGGATGCGTTCAGCTGTCATTCTCTGCAGCCAACCTTCAACCTTGTCAAGTGCTTTGATGCCCCTTCAAAACTCAATTGCAGGAAAAACAAGGAGGCAGCTCTCTTTAAATTAACTTAAAAAAAAAAAAGCCACTTCTTCCACAGCCTCAGAGACTGACCTATAGTGACAGAATTAAGGTCTGTGACGAGGCCAGTCAGCAGGCCCAGCCCCATCCAGATTCACCTGGAAGAAATAGAGGCACAATTTCTTGAGCCTCAGGACCTGGTTATTGCATTTTACAAAGGAACAATGACTGTTGTCTATTTCTTCAGAGAACCAACCCAGCTTCACTTTGTGGACTGCACTAATGTATGAAGATCAAAGATAGTTCAAAAGGTTAAAAGTGCTGTTTCCCAGCCCAAATACTTTCTTACTGTTTTTGCTCAGGTGCAACTGAAAGAAAATGCTTTTTGAAATGTGGATGTATCCATCACAGCAACAGTGAGCCTCTGGCTTGCAAGAGACATTTAAACCATTAAGAGCTGCTCTTCTGCTCTTACACCAGGAATGAAGCAAGAAACTCTTTTAATGTACAAAAAAAGCTGACCTAAGTGTGTTGCAACACCTGCATTCACGGCACTTGGTTTAACACGTAGAAAACCTATTTTACTGTATTGGCAAACAGTTTAGAAGTTGTTGACAGGAAAATTGCACAAGTGAAGATACACTATAGTGGGATCCTGTGGAATTTACACTGTACTACTCTCAGCCCCAAATTTGGGGAACCAAAAATCACACCAATGTGTAAATTAGCCTGGAAACTTGGACTGTTTCCCCAAAGGATCAGTCCTCAAGACCTAAATCCCTCTTAGGAGCAAGTAGCCTGTCTTCCCAAAGAAGGCTCCTTTCCTTGTGTGCCTATGTCTGTGCTAAATGAATGGAGGACCATGCTATCCTTCCATTCATGACAGGATTACACTGAATAACTAAGCTTGTGCCAGCACAGACATATTGGTAAGGTGTAGCTGCTTTAGAAGGAAGCAAGTAAAGTTTGACAGGTAAGAGTGAAAGGAGAGATCATGTCACACATTTGCCTCAGGACTGGTGCTCGCAGCAATACCATCTTCCATTCTGCAAACATAATGACCCCACAGAGCAGTGCCAGTGTGCACGGTCTCCCGTAGGCTACTGAGCAGTCCCGTTTCCATCATTTAGGAGTCTTCAGAGTGGAGACTAGGTTCCAGTGGAAACTAGTCACAAACTAAGCTGAGAATAGCTATTGCTTTATCCAGGTTTGGTGGGGTCACTTGCTTAGGTGATCCATCTGTCATCTAACACTTTGTCCACAGTCATTCCTGTTCCTTCCCCTATCAAAGAAACAAGGAAAAAATATTTCACCAAATATTGCTGATTAAAACTCAGCAAGTAAGTTCTCCCAAGTCTTTGCTGGATTCCCCTTGAGACAGTGCAGAAAGCGTGCAAGACTCCCTGACATGTGGCACAAACTGTTAACCCTGCTAAAGTCAGAGAGACTTCGCTTGGTACTGCAAACCTTCTCAGAAACATTCTCAGCCCCAGCAGTTGTTCAAGCAAGCTGAGATCAGCAGAAAATTTGCTAAGGTACTGCCACAGATATAGTAATGGGAAGATGTACAACCCAAACAGACCCCCTCCCAGAAAAAAATAAACAGAGCAATAATTTGGTCACTACATCAACGGCTGAAGCAAAGCATGGTTAGGTCTTGTATTCTGAAGTGCTCACATAATTCCAACAAACGTGTACTGCCTGACTTGAGTAGCACTTGGGAAGATGTCTTTTAAAGCAGCTTTATCTGACGGTGCCTTTGAGCTGCACTGTCAGATTCCCTTCATGTTTTTTTCTACATTCACATATCATCCAGATAACGCTTGACTCTGGAAATGCAAGTTTCACCCCAGGCATTTCATTGACAGCTATGCCATCTTCATGGAAAATTCTCGCTCTGGATTGGTGCAAATGAGAATCTGCATACATCATGACACCAGAGCTAACTGGTACGTTTTCCTCATGTAACTTTGAGTAGTAATCTTGCTCCATCTTGGGAGGGTTGGACTTTGAGGAAAGGTCACTGTCATCTCTTTAAAGATGCATGGAACACTACAAAGTCATTGGAAACAAAAGCCATCCTTTAGTTCTTCTCACACTCCCCAAGAGCAAGAGGAAACAAGTAAAGAGAAGACACAGGGAAAAATGCTTCAGCATGTCCAAGTGACACGAGAGCACTTCAGGAAGGCAATAGGATTGCCTTGTCAGGATTTAGTACTGTCCCAAGCCATTCCTTGCTTTCCATTGTTCACCAGCCTGTGAGAGACAGGAGTCAAGCCCCTTTTGTAAATGACTAATTACAAGGAAGATATTTGAAAAGGTAACTTAACTTCAGAGTCTTTGGAGTGTTGACAGATAGGATGCTGTGAAATCCTGAGTAAGAACTGCTCATGATGTCTTTGGAACTCTACAACTGATATCTCTACTATTCCAAAGACCTAAGGACAGCTATGTAGACACTCATCATCCATACCAGTAAAGTATTAGCACAGTCAACAGCCTACCCTGGCTTCAGCCTATGCCCTCTCCTAGGCAATGTCTACCCTGAAGTAAATAAGTGCCATGCATGTTCCTCAGAGGCATAAAGGACAAAACCACCTTGTTTTTGTAGGTAAGAATTTCCTGGCATGGACACAGCCATAGAATCATTAAGGTTGGAGAGACCACTAAGATCATTGTGACCAACCATCAACCCCATCCCCATCACATTCCTCCATATCACATCTCCACAGTTCTTGGACACCTCCAGGGACAGCAACTCCACCACCTCCCTGAGCAGCCTGTGCCAGTGCATCACCACTCTTTCTAAGAAGAAACTTCTCCTAATACACAACCTGAGCCTCCCCGATGCAACTTAAGGCCATTACCATCATACCAGTCAATGCTGGACCATTTATCTTGCAAATAACAGGATGGATCTTAATTTGTCTTAGTAGATAGGAGAGAGCTTGTGACGTTTGTTTAGTCCTACCACGGACCTAAGCAGTTATCTGTCCAGTGCTACCCGCTGTGCATTTAAACCAGTCTAGTAAACCAACTTTGCAGATTCTGAATGACACTTTCCCCCTGGGATGGGGGAGGGAGGAAGAAAGCATTTGAAATGAGAAAAGGACAAAACAAGAGACATCCTTCCCACACATAGCTCTGCCAGTAATATGGCAAATGCATCACTCAAGACATTCTCTCTGGGGTCCCACATACCAGCACAGCCTGCATGCCTCAGGGAAGGTCAGGAAAGAGAGACGTGGATGGCAGCATTCAGTCAAGAAAAATTGTTTATCCCTCATGTCATTTTGCTAGTTGGCTACTTTACCACAGCCTCACCCACTGTTCTCAGCCCTGCAACTGTGGGGCTTAATGGTAAGGAGCTGGTGAGACACTCATACCTTTCCATTATACCACATATATAGCTAATAATAATAATAAAGTGGTATTGATTTTTCTTTTCCAGGTGAAAATCCTGAGCAGCTGGCCATTAGGTTTAAATCAATAGCACCTTGATTGCAAGTGCATCTTGATGCACAGCTGAGACAAGGTCAATTGCTGTCTGGGGAAACTGAGAAACTGTTGAGGCACCCAGAGATTCTTCATCAATAAAAAAGTGGGATTAAGAGTGTTGTCAGCCAGAAACGAAATCTCACATCCTCACTGATAAAAGTGAGCCTCCTCTGGGTTTTTCACTCCCCAGCCACTAGCTAAAGAGAGTAGAATCACATTCCCAAGGCCTTTGTTTCCTGCTGCTATCATGGTGTTGGTGGGAGAATTAGACTCATAGTTTGGAAATCATTTCACTTACTGCAGCACTTGAGGATGTTCCGCAGGAAAAATTAATAGCAGTTATGCAAGGTGCATGGGACAGGACAACACAATACACCCATGCATTACAACCAGAAAGACTAATGCAGTGGAAGGGTGATACAGGGGTGTAACAGCAAAGGGACTAGCACAAACGGAACAGCGTTACAAAAGAAAAGGAAAGGTGCTCACCCATCTCTGAAGATCTAGGCTCACAGGAAAGACTCCACAAGGAAGGGATCTCCAGCAAGAGAACCTTCTCCAGTGGCAGTCAGCCCTTAAATGGGATCTAAGAGAGGTGCAGCCGTGCTCAACCCCTTCCGCTCACACAGCTGAATTGCCTTCACCTGTGCTCCCAGGGCTGACCGGTCCTTTCTCCAGGTGATCAATCAGTGGTTCAGGCCATAACTCAACAGTTCCCATACACTACACCATCCTTTTGTTAAAGGCTTTTCCTAACCTGGGCCAGACTCGTATTTGTGACTCAGATGTGTAGGTAGGAGCTACCATGAAGACCGTCCCAGTTTCCAGCTCCAGCTGAAGGATTCTGGATGGCAGAATGACTAAGCAGGCAATCTGTAACAGGCATCTGAAGGCAATCAAAGGATGCCTTCTCTGCAGGGAGCCAACACTCAGAGCAAAAAGAGCCACCCTCATTGCCTCGGACCACAGAAAGGCTTCAAAATGATGCTGACAGGAAAATGAAACTCATCAGAACCCTTTAAATAAGAGAGCAGTTCAATTTGCTCCAAGATGCAGAGTTAATTTAACTGGGTTGGTTCAGGTTTCATTTGTCTTCACACAGTTTGAGTTTCTCCCCACAAATCACTTACTGGTGCTCAGGCCAACCAGAAATAACTGCACTTTCAGACTTGAGGCTGAAACCAGAAGAGAAAACCAAGTTCAAGATGATGACAAATACTAGGTCAGGCTTCAATCTATTTTTTTTCCTTGGGGATTAGAAATTTTCACCCAGGTCTCCAGCATTAGAAGCAAAGCTATTCATTATTTCAACTTTTTTTTTTTTTTTAAATCCTCTATTTCTTTTCTTTTCTTTTTTTTTCCCTCCCCTCTGTCCCTATTTTAATAAGTAGCTGCAGCCAGTGCCAAGATATCTCATCTGCAACGCTGTGGTTTATTAAGCTATCACTTGTGTGACGGCAGAGCCCAGCTACTGTAGCTGCATTGAGGGCTGTGCTCTGCTGGGCGCTCTGCAGACTCCTCTGCTATGATGACAGTGGCTGACAAACTAATTAAGCAAAGAGTGTGAGACAGAGAGATGCAAGCTGCAAAGAGGGCAAGGAGAGAAGAGCTAAATGCTGTGCCCTAGGCTCTGTCAGACAATGAGCACAAGCCAACTCTTCTACTGCACATTGTCCCCAAATTCCTTTCATCTGTGAACCGGTGGGATGTTGTTGCCCTGCCATGGGGTTCTCCCCTTCACACAGCTCTAACACAGCCTCAGCTTCTCTCAGCCTTCTTGAACACCCTGCCATCTACCTAAAGGTCAGCATGAGCAAGCAGCTTGCTTGGAATCACTGAATAATTAAGGTTGGAAAAGACCCCTACGATCATCTAGTTCACCCATCAGGTTACCTCTGGAGAACTGGACTACAGCTGAAAAGCCCCAGCCCTTTCCCCACAAGAAATTGGAAAGACATTTTTCCAGGCAGAACAGCAGCAACAAGGTCTCGCCTGACTAGGGGGGACCTCATCAACTCCAATTCTTGTTTTACTGACAGGAAGGCTTGCAGAGGAAGGTAAGCCATGCTGAGGTGGAAAGCAGAGTCCTCATCCACTCCCAAGGCTTAGCCCTGCCCTTCTCAGGCTCAGAGAGCTTGTGTTCTTCTGCACGGGAGCCTGTTCTGAATACAAGGTGCAATCTTTGTCCCAGGAGGACAGTCAAGCACTGGAAAAGGCTGTCCACGGAGGCTGTGTATCCTTGGAGATTTTTAATACCCACCTGGATGAAGAACAGCCCCTCAGCTGACCCTGCTTGGAGCAGGAGATAGGACTGGAGGCTTCCTGAGGTTCCTTCAAACTGAGTTACCCTATGATTGAAACCTCCTTGTTCCTAGCAGGTTTCTACTTGCCTCCCATGCTCCCAACAAGACATCCACTGCTCCCACACCTTCTTCCTTGCTCCTCAGCTGCCCTACAACTATCAAAGCCAACCAAGTTCTGTGGGTTTTTGTGCTAGATCCCAGCTGCCAGCACGCAAAGCACTGGGCAGAAAGCTTTCCTAAAGAACTGCAGCCTAATAAAAAACCACATCTAGAATTTGGAGATCACAGCTCTCCTGGTGCAATTCCTCAGGTGTCAGGGTCTTTTAACACATAATGCAATAAGCTTTAAGGTGTTTCTAACATCTAAAAACTACAGCAACACATATGGACCTTTTGCTTGAGAGAAATCAGTATGGATCTGGAGACCTGATTACAAAGTGAAATACTTAAGGAAAGGAAGGGAAAATCTTTCCCCTCTGTATTTTCCTTCTTTGATTCAGTAGGGCTCATTATAATAGGTTTTGTTTTAAGGAAGAGCTGCTATTTCAGCAGCTGAAATTCCTTTTGACCTATTAAGTAAACTACAGGGAGTTTTGTTAAGCAGTGCAGCTAACTCACACTGGGAAAGTTCCAAAAGCATGCATTAGTGATACCTAAATGTTTAATTGCTAGCAGTAGAAGTAAAAAGACCTCCCTGCTATTTTAGTATCACCAATAAGCAGCAAATCCACTCTCCTGGCCTAAAAAAAAGGGAGCTTGGGTGCAAATAAACGCCCAAGGTCATGTCAGACACAGGAGCAGAGCTGGAAATAAAATCCAGGTCTCTTGATTGCCCGTCCAGAGGTATATTTAAATCTGGAAAAAATTACCATATGCATATTAGGTCTGCCTGAATAATTGATTGCTCGATTCAGTGCTGAACCGAGGAATGGGGGGAGAAAGGTGGAATTACCTTACGTTGACCTGAAACAAAAAACATTACTCCTGCAACAAAATATTTCCTTTTGAGCAGATGGAAGCATCTCGCATGAGCCAAAATGAATTATAATATTTCATTTATTTATTTTTAATTGAACAAACTGGCTTTTAGTTCAATTTGCCTCAAGTTGCCTCCAATAAAAGATGACACATCCAGGCTTTTCCAGCCATCCTCCTTCCCAACTGGTTTTGACAGCCTCAACTATTTATTGAGTTCAGTCCAAACTCACAACTTCTTTCATGTGATGACAGAGCTGCACTTTCCAGCTAATAAATAACTGACCTGAATAACGGCACCTGGCTGTAATGTAAATAACCCTCTCTGTTGTGGAAGGCGCCAGTATAAAAATACCTTGCCATCTGCACAACTTACAGCAATTACTTTCAAAGTGAAAGCAGTCAAAAAATCAGGCTCTGCGCCTTTATAAGCAAGAAATTCATTTCACCAATGTAATCGGAGAATGCTCAGTGTCAGAAAGCTATTATCAGCTCCCTAACTGTGCCTGGACACGTGAGTGCTGCAAATCAGCCTTGATCAAATGGTTAGCAAGTCCAGGGCGAGCCTGTTACAACCAGGCATAGGGCCATCTGACAACCCCAAACACAACTCCAAGTGTATCCAAGCTCACAACAGCCCTCTGACACCCCCACACCCCATCCCATACTGAGAAGGCAGAGGCATGAGGAGTGATTCTTGCTATAAAAGGCATCTCAACAGATGGCCAAACTAACATTTCCTCTCCCTCCAGCCATCCCAAGAAGTTGTTCTGCAAAGCTCTCTAATTACATCCAGCCCAATAAAACTAACCTTCACAAAACGATACGTAGAGGCACATACAATGAAACATCTCCAGTCAGTACCTTGAGCAGAGCGGTCAGGCTGAAGGACCTGTATGCAAGTGCAGAAGGTAGTGCTGCCCTTTGTTTTCAAAGCCAGTGAATACAGCTGTGCTCTGGGCTGTGTAATTGCATTCTTAATTGTTTAGAGTGCCTTCAGTGACAGAAATTTCATCTAATGTGAGTCAGAGTCACAGAATTGTAGGGGTTGGAGGAGACCTCTGGAAATCATCAAGTCCAATCCCTTGCTGCAGCAGGTTCCCTACAGGAGGTTGCACAGAAAAGTGTCCAGGTAGATTTTGAGTATCTCCAGAGAAAGCATCTCCACCACCTCCCTGGGCAGCCTGTTCCAGTCCTCTGTAACCCTCACAGTAATGAAGTGCCTCATGTTTGTATGGAAGTTCCATACGTGTTTTAATATGTGCCCACTGCCCCTTGTCCTGTTACTGGGTGCCATCGAAAAGAGCCTGGCCCCATCTTTTTGATTCCCCACTTTTAGATAACTATAAGCATTGATAATATTCCCTCTCAGCCTCCTGTTTTCCCTAGACTGAATAGCTCCAGCTTTCTCAGCCTTTCCCCATATGGGAGATGCTCCAGGCCCTTCATCATCTCTGTGGTCTCCACTGGACTCTCTCCAGGAGATCCCTGTCTTTCTTGATCTGAGGAGCCCAGAACTGGACACAGTACTCCAGATGTGGCCTCACCACGGCAGAGCAGAGGGGGAGGATCACCTCCCTCAACCTGCTGGCCACGCTCTTTGTAATACACTCCAGGATACCATTGGCCTTCTTGGTCACCAGGGCACACTGCTGGTTCACAGCCAACCTGTATGGTCCTTTTCTGCAGAGCTCCTCTCTGGCAGACCGGCCCCTACCCTGTACGGGTGGTTATTTCTCCCCAGCTGTAGTATTCTGCCCAAGAGCTGCTCCAGCTCAGGGGAAACTCTTCACCTAAGATCCACACTGATCATGCCAAGCTTGGTGCCAGAGCAATTAATCTCATGGCCTTAACCACAATCCTTGCTTTGCAGAGTGAAAGTTCACACACAGCTGAAGTACTTGTTTAACTGCATGTAATTATTCACTTGTCAGACAAACTGTGTCTTCAGGTGAGAAGTTGTAATGCCTCCATCCTCTTGGAGCTTTGATTGTTTCTGAGGGTCAATCTAGAATTAGAGGTTGGGGGAGGACTGGGTTACCGCAGATCCCCTCTGCCTAATTTCATCAATGCCTGGTGTTGCAACGGAATTAAAATTCTCCAGCTTAGAGTAAACCTGATGCTGTGTCCTGCGGAAGCCTTCAGTGAGGCAAAACCCCTGCAGCACACAATGGAGCTTCTAAGTGTATGCAGGGAATGTATGTACAGGCAAATATCAACCTCATGACATCGCCTGGCCCTCTGCCTGCCTGTTGGCTGAGGCTGGTGCTTCTGTGTGACCTCAAAGCCCCATAACCACAGAAGTCAGCGTCAAAGTGTTGCTCCAGCATTGACCCCACTGACTCATTCAGGTGTCATTCCTGATGGGTCCTCTGTACACCCCACTCTGCAGCATTGTTCCCCTTGCCGCACCGTGTTCAGGAAGCAAGGCACAGGACAAGGCAGCTATCTTGTGCTCATTCTGGATGTGATCACTATGCTCTAGGCTGGGATTTAAGGTCTTCCTGAAGCAGGGATAAGAAACACAGAGAGGACAGGGCAAGGAAGCAGCACGGTGGTGCTGCCTTTGTGCAAAACGAAGGTACTTGTTTCTCCTGCCCCAAGCGAAGCACCCCAGGGCTGTAAGTCACTTATAGTAATGCTCCTGTGATGCTGTGGAATTGCTAGTGCCAGTTCATCAGGGCGAGGATGATTAGATTAAGCAGCCACTTACATTTGAGGCATTACATTCACTCACATTCAAGGCACTACCAGTGCTTGAAGAAAAGCCCTGCATTGTCCACCCTCTTCACCTTTCCCACAGAGAAATAGATTTTCACATGGGAGGCACCAATTCTGCCCCACATCACCTCCATGGTCCTCAAGCCACATGCAGTGGGGAGAAGGCAGGTTGTTTTTTTGTTGAGCATGCAGAAATAGGAGAAGAAAGGTGGGTGGATGGGGTAGGTGCCCCATGCACTGAGCAAGAACTGCATCAGCTGCTGCACACAGCGACAGGAGATGCTGAGCACAGCTGTGCTGCAGGACCTGCTGCCAGGCAAAGTGTCTCATGGGACGAGCAGGGGACCACTCAGGAGCTCCACTCTTTGATCATCCCATGATTATCTTTCAAGAAAATTATCCAGTTGCAAATGTAATTTGCAGAGATCTTCACTATCCCTGGGGATTTGCCCAGAGAGGCTGTGGAATTTCTTTCTATGGAGATATTCAAGAACCCTCAGAACGCTTACCTGTGTGACCTACTGTAGGATACTTGCTTTAACAGGAGGTTGGACTCGATGATGTCCTGAGGTCCCTTCCAACCCCTGCAATTCTGTCATCCTGTGATTGACTCTGTGATTTTTGAAGGGTCTGAGCTCTACTCAATCACAGCACACCAACCCACATAACCCCACTGAACTCTGCTCAGAGTCCAGTGCCCTCATGTGAGCAGTCAGCTCGTTCTCATGCCACAGCAACCTGAAGCCTCAGAGCTTAGGGACAGAAATAATTTACAGCATGGATTTGGATGGATGGTTAATGAGGGAACTTTACACATCCCGGTTTTATATAGATACGTACACACAGATACACATTTACAGTGATGCCGTGTTTAAAATTGGGAGTGCTAAAGGCGTGCGTGGAGTCATACCTCTCATGTACTGCAGCACTATTTTAAAATGCAGCCTTAGTGGTGCAATGAGAAGAACCAGAGTTCCTCGTTCTTCCAGTGCTGTGACACAAAACTCTCAGCGCTAAATGTTTTGTGCCAGATCCAGTGGTGGTAGCAGTTGGTTCACCTGCATCCTTGGGGTCGCTGACATTTACATCAGCTGGGCAGAATTTTGCTGTGATCTCATTGCAGTGGTTTCCAGCTTCTACCAGAGAAAGAGTATTGAGAGGTATTTGATTTGATGGCCAGGGGGTGTGGGCTCAGCCCTGACACGCTTACACACACACAGGATTCATTCTGTTCTGTCAAAACAAAGTCACTGAACATGCAGAGGTTGTCCTCCTGTTTTTAAATCTCTGCAGTTCTTTTCCTTTTTTTTTTCCCCCCCAATAGCACTGTATGTTGGCATGTATGAATTTGAGCCTCCAAAGCAAAGAAAACAAAACAGGGAAGTCCCAGTATTTGATCTGCAGTCTTCACAACCAGACAACCACTCTTACAAGTCCTCCAGGACAGAGGAATTTATGGCTGACTTGTAAACATCTACAGACATGAATTCACAGTGCAAAGACAAAAACCCTTGCCCAGTGACGCTGGTGCCTTTTCTCTAACACTGTCCTTAGAAGGCAAAGCATTTTAAATCCTCACGCAGCATTCACCATGTGAAACGTGTCGTGGTGGTGCCCGTGTACACCACTACTGCATTACATCTGCATTTGTATAGCGAAGAGCCTCGCTGAGATTGGTCCCAGAGCTTATGGTACTGGCGGTGCGAGACGTCTGCTTGCCCGCTTCCTAAGGGAAAACTTCATTCCTACAGATGCCTTCATGTGCCACACACCCTGACATGACCTGTCGTTACCAAACTGCCAAAAAAATGTCACCTTGGCCAGCAAAATGAGATGTGGCTTATTCTTTGGAGCAAAGTCATTTGGAACTAATATAGAGAGCATCTAAACGCAGCTCCTTTGGAGCTGATAGCTCATTAACTATAATTAAGAACAAGTCATTTAAATACATGAACGTAGAAAAGCACATTCTCTGCTCTGGCTGCATTCTATAATACACAGTAATCCCCCAGAAAGTACCAGTTAAATCATCTTCTCAGCTTTAAGAATATCAAAGCATCTTTTAATTGTCGGTAATGCCCTGTTTACGATGGATTAATGTCTAATTATTTGTGATTTGAATATTTAATCTCCTGGGAAGTTCAGATCTTGTTGGTTGGTTTTTTTCGGTTTTGGGTTTTTTTGTTTGTTTGTTTTTTGTTTTTTTTGGTTGTTTTTTTTTTTTTTTTTTTTTTTTCAAATAAAA